>JAQIXJ010000312.1:0-40056 GCA_034700185.1 Phthiracarus laevigatus
ATTGAAAGCGATTCAATGAATACAACATAAAGTTTTAGATAATAGTGTATTAGAATTCATTTTTCGAACTAAAAATTAAAATTTTTCAAACGATTTTTTTAAACGATTTTCGACATTTTTTCTAACGATTAATAAACGATTTTGCACCATTTTTTCTAACGATTCTCACTGCCCTAGTAATAGTGAATGAGAAGAAATTCGTGTATACAGTATTGATTTAGAATTTAATAATTTACACTTCTTTAGTTAATAAATCTTATTACATTCTATAACATTATTTCAATTGATAAATCAATAAAATATGTTAGCTTAAATTTGGTACATAAAGTTCGTATATAGAAACTATATTGTAAATCATTTAATATTTTTCTTCCCACCAAAAAAATAAAATAAAAAGCTATTCAATAAAAAAACGTTCTCTCGATATTTTTATTAACTATACGTATGGAGCATATATAAGTTATAATCAACTATTTGGCACACAGTTATAATTGATTTTAGGTTTTTATAGCGAATACTAAATATATACTTCTATATTTCTATTAATACCAATGCCTATTATATTGAAGTACTGTATATTTAGTAGCATTAAGATTCGGCCTAAACCTACCATTGAGTTTTTGTTTTTTTTTCTTCCGCATAAACTGACCAAACCAGCAGTAGTTGGCTTGAGATGAAAGGCTTTCGGTAGTCGGAGCTATCATTAATCTTGGTTTTCCTGTATGTCGAAGACATGTAGACATCAAAATATATATATTTATTTATATATCTTTGCCTCTGTTATCATTTAAAACAATACAGAAGCTATGAAAAAATTAACTGTTGCAAAATTCTGGGCCAATTATAATAATTATCTCGCATTAAAAAGTGCCCTTCAATTCAATTAATGTTACCATTAAAACATTTGATACGACTTCATAGCACACCCTAAATGCAAATTGTTTTAGCATTTTGGAATACACCTTCTTTTTTTGTTTTCCATATTAATGCATGAAGAACGCTAGATCCGAATTCGAACATCGATGGATTCCCCCCTCACCCCCATTCTCCGAACTTCTTTACATTTTCGTAACGTTACTAACGTACGTTTTGTATTATTTGATCCGATGGAAAATTGTAATCAATTTGGGAAAAATGACTTTTTATATTTGGGTGTAGCCTTACTTTCGCCGAAACTGAAAAAGAAAGGAAAAGCTCCTCTGTTTAGCATCCATTCTTAATATTGTGCGGTTCTATTTGATTGTACTGCACACGACCGAACATTTAGCGAAATATTTTTATATACGTCTAGTAAGTCTAAGTATTATTATTATTATTATTACTATTAAATAAAAAGCATTGTGTGTGTGTTTGCGTTCTCTATTCAGAGTTAGATTTATATAACATTCATGGCGTATGCCGTAATTTAATGTTTTGTTTCCGTAACAAACTTAGCATTATTAATATTGTTGTTGCGAGCAATAAATCGCTAGAAACTACTTTTAGCGTCAATAGATGTGATATTTAAAATAATTTTCGGTTCATTCACGCAAAGTATCAAAGAAGTTTCCCCTAAACATTAGAAGTTTTATTTCATTTTTTTCCCTCTGAAACGCCGTACGCTATCACATAAGAGCAGTTACTTTTACTAATTGTTGACAAATAATCATTATTTTTATAACCGTTAAACATTAATGCAATGAGTTCTTTGCGTAAGAAATGCTTGAGAACGTTACTTTTTTCTGCAAGCCTTTCGCTTTTTCCTGTCTCTTTTTGCTATTTTCTCGTTAAAAGTTTAGTTGTAAGCTTTTCTTTACGGCGCTCGAAGAGAAGTCATCGTATAATTGTTAGGCTAAATTATACTTTATGATTAAATTGTACTGCCATTAAGATACTTAGCTCTCGAGATGAGTAGATCCTCTCTCCCTCTTTCTCTCTTTACATTTACGTTCTTCTGTAACCGTGTGTAAGACTAGATAGAGACGATAAAAGTAAATTTTTTATTGCATATCTTTAACTTCAACCCTCACTATAATCTCTACTAGATTATTCTCTATACATACATACACTTCAGAGATTACTTAGCATCTTAATAAGAAGATTGATCAAAATAGCTTACAAACCATTGTGTGTGTGTCTCGTTTAAGAATACTTGAACATAGACTTCTACTAAAAGTTTTATTTTTCTTTTTTGTGCTTATTTAGTATTATGAAATCAGTTCATGCGGCATTTAAAGTGGATAATTCTATTGAGATTTATTAAATTTTTAAAAAATGTTAAATGGATTAATTTGTATTCAATTAAACGTTGTAATAATGGCATATTAATTGGCTTTACTATTTAACATTACCAACATCTGAATATATTAATATTTAAAAAATGTGAATTTGTTATTTAACTACAAAATTAAATTTAGAATTTTTGAGTACACAAAAAAAGCTTAATAATTAGTTTATGAATTCAGTTCAAAATATTCAAGACTTAGCTATTGATTGTAATTTACAGGATATTATTCTCATTTTCTATTAGGAAACAATGTTAATAATTTAATTTAAAGGAAATTTTTTATTGAAAATAGTAATTTGAAATTTGGCTTCAGCTAAATATATACTTACAATAAGTGCACTTTTTACAATTTTTTTAAACTGATAAGGATTTAATGTAATGAAAATAAATTTTTAAATAATACATTTATTAACTTAACTTTTATACGCGTAATACTTCCGTATATTATATAAAAATCCAGAAATAGCGTTAAATTCAATTATTAGATGTTTTCTCCGAAATGACATCAATATAAATAAGTAATACCAAGACTACAAATTTGTTTCTTCTTTTTACTTAACAAATTTTTTCCATATATGGCTAAGTGAAATAGCAGTTATATTCATGTTATCCAGAAATTCATTTTTCATAAGTTGGCAAAAAATATCATATTGGGTAACATAAAAAATAAAATTAATGAATTAAAAGACAGTGCAGTATACGCCGTATAACCATGTTTATTATGTTGCCGGATATGAAATATTTATTATATAAACTTGCGCTAGAATTTATTATTCGAGTCGCTAAATTTAGGAAAATCCTTCTTTTTATATAACAAAGTTATAATTAATACAATACCATATGTGCTCGAAACACACAAAAAACGAGAATTTTGACCCGCATTTGTTGTTTCTGAAAATCCTGAATTTTATTTAAAACTTTTGAAAATGTAATTTAATCCCGAATTTTTGTTTACATGTTATTTATGAATATAACATTAAAACTACGGGTTTTTTGAATATTCCCGGATCAAACTAAACTTTTTGAAAAACCATGGGTAGAAAAACTTAGTTTTTAGCTCACTTTTATAAAAAAAGTAGAGCTTATGCTTTTGACACTGTGTGTCCGCAGTCTTATATTAGTATAAGGGATTTCTCCTATTTCTTATATTAATAAAGGGATTTTTCATTTTGCCATCTTGGCTCAAAAACTAATATTATTGTTACATAATTATATAATTAACATATTAAAAGTGAGCTCTCTATGAATGTGTCGTTCTAGTTTAAGAAAATTCATTAAAACTCCAACTCAAAACCGCATTTGCGCCACCAGAATCATATAATTTTTTAAGATTTTCTTTCATTGTATAACTTGTTAGAATTGATTATTGAATAATATTTAATCAGTAAATTAAATAGTTTTATATAGACTTATAAAAAATTTGATTTTCTTGAATAGTCTAATCCTGAATTTCAACCTTTTTTCCTTATTCCTTAACTTACTCAGTTTTAGTCCTGAATTCGACGACTCTATTTATTATTGCGAAAAGAAAATTTCAAATTTGTTGTATAACGATTTTTCGATGTTTACAATTTACGAAATGTATAGTATTTCCTGTTTTATATTTTTGTATTTACATTTAAATTGGATTTTTCATTATACCCGATACTAAAGTATGTAAACTGATAGTTTCTCTCTTCATCGAATAGTTCATAAAAAATATATTTACCATAATCAGATTTGTTCCAGTTTTAGCATTAACTTCTTTCCAAACATTGTACTCCCAGATTTGATAACATCTAACTTTTCATATATTTTGATTTCTCTGCAATTTTAGTTCTTTTTTTGTGGGCGGAATATATATTAGAATGGAATAATATTTGAAATTTGCAAAAAAAAATTATAATTAAAATTTTTGTATTCGATTAAGCTTAGTTAATTGACAAACTTGAAAGTTATTTTATCATTGTTATTAAATAACTTTTGTAAAAAGTCGTCTGTAAAAATTATAATTTAGTATATATTCGCGTATGTTTTAATCAATATTATGAATTTTCGCCTCTAGATAACCTCTACTCGAATTTAAAACAATACACAACTTGAGTGTATGATTAGGCTGTAAACAATCTATAATCTGTGTGTCAATTATGCGTAATATTACATACAATTTAAATTGATTACCATGTATAATAATAATTATCAAAACAATGATAACAGTTATTAAAATTTAAATTTCGAGCCTAAAATAGCGCTTAAATAGTATAAAATTTTTTCTTATTTGATCGTTGTTTTTAAAATTATACGTTTATAATCAATCGAAGAGTTAATGCAGAGGAGAGGTGTGTGCGCTTGTATGAGCGATAGAAAACTTTCCAACGACTGAACCAACTAATTCATAAATTGAACAGCTTTATTCTCAAGTGAATTTTCCACAGAAAAAAATTGTTACGAAACGCGGTTCAGAACGAACTACTGCCACACTATTTCTTAATAAATTATACTCTCATTTGAATAAGTGAAAAATTCTCGTAGTTATTCTTACGACGAAGTTAATAGAGAAAGAGAGTATACAAGTGATATTCGAATGGAGAAAATTTTAATATTGCCGTACATTAGTTTTCGGAATGTTAACACATCTGATGCTGACACAAAACATGCACAAAAACTTTTAAGTAGTTCTACCAGTGTATGTTTGCGAGTGGAGTGCTTTTAATCATAAACAATTTTCTATTGTTAATTGTTAAAACTTAAAAGCCGAATACACCATAATTTTTTTCCTGATGATCTTACGTTTATTTTTATTTCCAACTTTTCAATCATTGTGTCACATAATTTATATTTACGCCACAAAGTAAAGTGTTGATTATTTTTATTTAAATGGGTTTTATCGTTTTTCTCGTATACAACTACGGTATATAATTTCACATTCATTAATAATCGTTTCTTAGCGCTGCGTTCAAAATATTCAATAAGTTATCGTATCCTTGGGATTGAGAAAAGGTTTTCCAAACATTCATCTCTTTTCAAAAACTATTGTAATCATAAAAGAATAATATAAATATACAATAATGTTAAGATGATGTCACTCTCCCGAGGATGTGCGAGATATAACCTAAAATTACGAAGAAAAACACTTTAAGCAATGATATCGCAAATGCATATATAAATAACATCACGCTTTTAAAGTGCAATATATATATAAACGTGTATCAAAAACAAAACACACATATACTGTATATATATATATATATAACTATCTGTTTCAAGTCTTTCTTTTACGCTATTATTGTCTATTGGATAACCTTTTTTTCTGAATGACGTGTATAAAATGTTTGTCTCGATCGCTATACATATTCTTGTTTACTGTTAAGACTAACAATAAGGAAAAATTTTAAAAATTATTATAATTATCAGTTTTTATTTCTCACTTTTTGCAAAACAGACTGATTTTACAAAATTTATATAAAAGGTAAAATCATTAAACAATTTTCATAACTTGATAATTCTTTCAATGGAAACGGAAAACTTTCTATTAGCTAGAGATAACTTTTCCTACGTTGGTAACGCGAAAAACTTTCTTTAATATTATTTACGGTTCGATAAACTTTTTAATTTATTTTTGGTTTCTTTATTTCTGGGAAAAAACTAAGTTATTTATATGTCTGTGCAACGATTATAAAACAAAATTGTCTCGACTAGAGATCTTTTAAAACTTGATTTTAAAAATAAACCCACTAGAGATTGAAACCCATTTGTTATTAACTTTAATTAAATATCTGATCAATTTTTTAAAAAGTTACAGATTTAATGAAAAGTTACGGTAAAATAATCGGTAATAAAAAATGTTAAATCAATAAGATTCTCGTAGTCAATGTATGTGTAGGTTTACTTTTGCCAAAAAAATTATTAATGCTCAGTATTTTAATAATTAATTAATCAGCCATATTTTCCACATTTTTATGTTGCTGCTAACACACGAACAAATCTTTTAAAAAAAGCATAAAATTTGTGTGTTGGTTGACAAGAGTGGTTGACGTATCTCTATGTAACACGCAATCATGCATGGAACAGATTATAAGAAATCATCATGAAAAAAGGTGATAATACTCTACTGCTTTACGAAAGTTACTTATTATAGCATAGCATTCACGTCAGGACTCATCGTGAGTACCAAAAAGCAAAGCCCATTTTCTCGCACACTATTTTGCACATCTTATGATAAAAATAAGAACACAATCCCTGGTATTATCATTCAAGTGTCTTCGAATCTATTTGTAGCGCACGAGAATAAAAACGTATATAAATATAAACATAGACCCGATAGACACGCATATAAGCGGAGACAACAAAACTTTTTTTTAATGAAAACTTTCTTGACTCTTAACTTTCACTTAATTTTCGAAGATGTTTTATGATTTATGAGTCGCAAGTCACACAAAAACTTTGTAAAGTTTATTAAACACCATATTATAATCAAAAATTAAAAAGCACTTTTTTGAAACACTTTTGGGCCAAAATTAATGCTAATTAAATGATAATTTATATATAAAACACTCGACTATTAATTTTAACGTGTAATTAGTTTCATTTAGTAGTTTAATAAATTACCGTAAATTCCGCAGACAGTTAATTAATCGAGTGCTGTACATGCACTCTCGTACATTAATTATTTTAAAAATAAAAAACTATAGTCATAAATTATTTTTATAATTTTTTTATGGCTCCCACGTACAAATATTGTGAAAGTTTAACTTTTGTAGCTAAAATTCCGAGCATACGGAGTTGTTTGTCAAAATTATTAAGTGTTCATGACTTTTTGAAAGTTTTCTTAATATCCAAAATTTGGGTTTAAAAAATCCTCTTATTAACATATGGCGTATGTTAGCAAAAGGCATTACTTTATGTGGTTATATAAGCCTTAACTTATATTACCTTAACGAATAAGGACATATGTCAGTCATCTAACAATATAGAAATATTAATCTATATTTCCAACCCATTTGCCAGTACCAGACTTTATCTTTATTTAGTCTAACAAGTCAGTCAAAAAATAAAGGTTGCACCGATTGTGGTTAAATAACTAACCCTCGGGTGCGGTCTTTAGACGTTCTCAGCTGAAGATAAAAACAAATGTATTGCGGTATTTAGAAAAAGTTATCTTTGATTACGTCTTATTTGTGTAGCGGTTCTGTGACAGCAGTGATGAATGATGAGCGAAATAGAGGCTGAAATGCATGCGTTTTTTCCATGTTTTGTCTTTTGCTTTCTCTACTGACTAACAAATAACTGAACTGAATTCATAATAAACTTACTCTCTAATGGCGTTTATATTGAGTTTATTTTCAGTGAAAGCGTAAGTGCGAACAGTATTATCTTTTTTTTTGTTTTCAACTCGAGATTTTCTCGAATAAACTTCGATATACACTAGCTCTTTACATAAGCTTGTTTTTTACACTTTCTGCTGAAAATGATTAGCACATACCAGAAAAATAACGGTTATTTGCTTTTTCTTGGAAAGTTTTTATTTTTAGATATTAATAGAAAAAGTTTCTACTTTTATTGGCGAAATAAAACAATTTAATTATTTCAAGGTATATAAAGAGAATCACGTAATTTTGTTTTCTGCGTTGTATTTTCGATTTGAACATTATTGACAACGTTTGTTGATTAAAAATAGTAATAAATTTTTTTTTTTGGTATTTAAACAAATAAACCCCGTTTTTGAAGCAAATGTTAAGAATGAAATCAAAACAGAATAACAATGAGGTATTTTGACGAAATTTCTGCGTATATAACAATTATGTTTTTTTGCTGACTTTAAGTTGGGAAAAATAATTCAATATAACTTCTTATATCAAATAAAGTTTTTCGTTTTGTGTTTAATCCTCTTTCAACGAAAAATTTGGTTCTTACCGAAAAGTCGAAGACTGAGATTAAGAAATACTGGAAAAATAATATTAGCGTTAAATACTAAAATCAAAATAACGGCTCAAAATTTTCTGAAAAGCAAATAAATAAAGGTATTGGAAATTCGCCAAAAGTCATAATCCGGTTGAATAGTAGTAAAGACATCATAAGACATCATACACTTTACGACACTAATGTTAAGTGTTATTTATTAGTTCACTCGTTACAAGTGAACAGTGTGGCCATCAATAAAGATGTGGTTTCGCTTAAACTGTCTTAAGTGCCTATTTCTCCCTAAATAAATAGTTCGTGAAATTTTTAAATAAGTCCTAATGATCACAGTCTAATAAATTAGGTTTTAAATAATTATTGTGAATAGTTTGATCGAGTATTTAAAAAATGATTGCCTTCTTATGTAGTGGAGACGTGAACTATAAAACAAAACTTGCATATCTTTTGCACTGCCTTGTCTTTCTAAACGAAGAGATGCGTGAATTTTTGGTTTTTTGGTGCATTTCATTCATGTAATGCCCATATGAAAATTTATAAAAGAATTAGTTTAAGAATTTTTTGGTTTTAATTAAGTCTATTTATAATTTATCTTGAATAAAGATAGCGTTGTATATCATATTATGAATATTTATACTGTATTTTGTATAAAAATATCTTTAACGTGGATTTAATTCTTTGGTGTAAATTAAAACATATAAGTCCTAACAGTACTGTAATATTAAGTTAAAGTACGTGTAAAGGTTTTACTTCTGTTGGTACAATAAAATTCTTGTCTGAGAGCTCAGTTACGTTTTAAGTCACACTATTTCAACATTTTATGAGTGATAGGGACTGTTAGGTTTATATTTCGCAATCTTTTCCAACTTATTTCTAACATAGTATTAACATTTTGGGGCACTTGAGAGTGCGTTGTCAAGTGTTTCTAATTAAATGTTATTTAAGTTGCGCACAGTTTTTAATTCTGCGTTCACCCAAAATAAAATAGAATATTATGTGATCATAAATCTGACACCACATTCAATGGTATCGCGAAAGCCAATGTTTAAGCTTGAAATTGTACACACGAGTATAAATTGGCGACAAAATTTCATTGTTAGAGCATATTTTATTACTTCCTTATTTTCCAAACAGAGTTATTATCTCTTAGAAAAATTTCTAAGAATGAAATCCTAGATTTGATTTCACTAGTTTTCGATAGCATGAATTTTTAAGTTAAAATAATATATTTTTTTAATTTATGGAATCATATTAATTTAACAATAGCTTATGAATTGGATTTACTTAACACTAATATTTTAAAAATTTGAATTTTATCCAAATTATATACATCTCTGCAATCGTTAAGCGGATGGTGGGCGTGGTACCCCCTCATCAACATAGTTATATAGTTTAAAGGTACATTGGGAGACATTCTTTCATAACTAGTTCCGCACAAATTAAGGAACGTTATAATTGAGCTTAATATAATGACCGTACGGCCCCTAAAGAGTACCAGAACGTCCAGAAAGGTTGAGAGTTATTACCATGTAGCAGTAATTACTCGTTTAATTGCTAATTTAGTTTACGCGAATTAATTTTCCTCTCGTTCAGATTCATTTCGCCAGTACTTATCATTAAGAGACAAGTCTCGACGCAATTAAAATTTAGTCGAGATTTGTTTACGTAATCCCAAACGAGAGCTTTTTATTCTTGTTCCCAATCTTGTTTTATTGATATTTTATTTTATCTCGAGAGAATTATAAAAGACATATCGTTTCTGTTCGGGAACAAAGGCGCAACAACAACAAGAAAGGAGAAAAATCGAGGCACAGAAAAAACCCACTGAGATAAGGCTGTACATGTAGCGTACATTTTTTTCGGTTTTTTTCTATTTAGCGACGAAATTATTAAACTAATCATTTACGAGCAGCGGTGTCTCTCGCTTTTTTTTCGCTTATTTTCGTGACATTTATTTGTATAGCCGTATGGTTATAAAACTTATAAAATTTAATGACAGCCATGCTGAATATGAAATGGAGACATTTTTTGCCCGGGAATATAAAAATAAATTTAAAAATCAATCTAACATTATATATAATATATAGTATATAAATACAATATGTGTAACGTAATAACTTTTTTTTTCGCAATATTGAGTGAGAGGGAGATAAAACGTGAAGAATAAGGAAAAAATCGCATTCATACCAAATAGACAACATTTTGGATAATAGAAATACACTATATATAAAAAGTATATATAAACTGGGTATTAAAAAGTGCTTGATATGGTATACGCCGTGCTTTCACTGTAATAAACTGAATTAAATAAATTTTTTTCGGGAAGAAATTTATTTCACTGTCGCACACTCTCTCTTTTTTTTTGGTTGAAGATTCCATAAACTATATTATTTGAGTTCGCTTTTATTCTTTTCTGTTTAAAATTGGCTTAACCGTGATTTGGTATGGAATTTAGCTTTTTTTCTTCGACGCGAAAAATAAGAAACGTTCTTCCGATTTATCTTTACTGTTTTCTTTTCATAAGTTAGCGGGGAAACTACGAGAAGACAACAACAAAAATAAAAGTCAATTTAAAACATAATATTATGGCTTTATATTAAAAATCTCGCACTTATAACTGGGAGCAATATATATACGAATATAAAGCGAATGATGCGCTATTATTTCAACAATTGAGATCATATTATTGCGACACTGCGCGCAATATCTCACATTCCCCTACAATAGACTGCAACATTACGCTCGACTTTTCTCGATTCACGTAACATTCACACTCGTTTTCACTGTTTTCTTTCTACTTTTTTTGCTAATATTTGTATTACCGTTTCGTCGCTCTTCGATTATTATTATAATCAAAATATTATTTAGAACTTGCTGTGCGTTCACTTTTTATTTGTGCACCGGTCGTGAGCGATACAAGATTAATCAAAACGATTCGCCGCACTCTTGCGCATCGATTTTATGTGTGGATGTATGTATGCGAGCGCTACACCGACTATAGCACTGTCACAACTGATCCTTAAAGAATGGATAACGCAGTTTAAAAAAGTTAGTAAAGAGGTTTAGAATCGTTTTCACGTCTAAATGATTTTAACATATATATAAGTTTTAAGAGTTGAAAAAAGTTTACGGTACTTATAAAGGTTATACACATTTAAAAAGTAATTTATTCGGAGTTAACTTTTAATATCCTTTTGAAGTATTAAAGAAAAAACTTTAATATAACAATTGATCAATATTTTATTTAACACTTCTACTGTCTCAGTGTTATCTGTTTTAAAGGGTGTACGCACTCATGTGAACGCAACTGTACTAATAATAAGTGCAAAAAAGTTTGTTTTACCTAATAATAATAATTGTATTCGCTTTGGCATTAAATGTGAAACGTGTGGAATCTTTTTATCAGAAAAGAAAGGAAAAATTAAATCGTGGAACTAAACTCAACGCAAAAATATTAACGACATTTTCGCTATTGAATTCTCAGGTCTCGTTATTTATTAATCTTTATTTGTAATGAATGTAACATTAAATTATGGCCACATTTTGTTTATTTATATCAATGTTTTTGGCAGTTTTGTGGTATATATTATACGAACGCTTTTCTTACGTTTTTAAAGATTTATTTTTGAAAATGTTTTTGGAAAATAAAAAAGTATTCACAATGTTTCTTGTTTTGATCGCATTGTTGTAAATGATAAAAAGCGTATATTTTTATTACATGCCAAAAAAATTAATTCGTTAAATTTTTATTCGCTTTCGCAGTACAGACGCGATTATTAAGTTATGCTTTACTCCAATAAATCGTGAATCCGGCGTTCAAGTGGAATCCGTTTCTCTTAATGCGTTTAATCTTATATTGAAAAAACAAACACACAACTATTATGTATAAACTTTCAATTTTATAAATATATTCTCTTTCTCGCTCTCGAAAACTTTAGTCATTTAACTCGTAATAACTATGCGAGTTTTGACTGATGGCATATGGAAAATGGATGTTTATTTAACATTTTTCGAATATTATAAATACTAAACACAAATGCAAGGCTGACTTATTAATCGAAAAACGCGAAAACTATTTTTCTCTCGAAATTTACTTTAGCTTTTTGTTTATACTAAGCCTACGCTACACTTGTAATTCGAAAATTTCGATAATTTTCTTATAATTAAGAAAAATTGTTTTTATAGTTTTAACTGTAAGCTTATATTTAATTTTATTTTATAAAAAACCTTTATACGATTTGATAGACAAGATTTTGTTACAGTTTTAGCGATTTTAAACCACAAATCTAAATTATGTTTTTATAAAACTAATTAATAAAGTTGTGAATTTAGAGAAATTTTTATTACAAATAACCAATATTTATTAAATACTGCCAAACCCTTAGTGGAATTAATAATTTTAGATTCGTTTTTGATCCAATCTTGGTAAAAGCCTTTGCCATATATAATAATTATTAATAATACGGAAATAGATTAATTTTATTGGGTTTTGTTGGGTTTGGTTTATTTGGAAAAAATTAATTTTTAAAATGGCATTAAAGGCAGGTATCTTTGATAATATAATAAATAATACTGGAAATTAGATTGAAATATTAAAAATTAAAGAAACCATATAATAATATACTATTAACGGATTTTTGTTATAATAAAATATTAACCCTTTAAAAATAACATTGCATTTAAATTACTATATACAGTATACAATGATATATTATTAAACAGATAATTTTTCGAGTTACCCTCCAAACAAAATTAAGTTTTTACTTTAAATTTATATCTCTAATTGTGTTCTAGGCCTAGAAATTTAATCAATTAATCTCAATAATATCTGAAATTAATGTACCCTATATATGTGCAACGTAATGAATTAAGCACATTAATCCTAATATATATTAGGGTGCGCTCTGTTATTAGAATGTAGTAGTGATAATATTCCGGCATATTATTACTAATATTAAAACTCTTTAAGTAATATTAAATTTCATGAGATACATCAAAAATTGTAATGTAAATCTGAAATATTAAGTATAACTGTATTCATATAAATAAAACATTATTAGTATTTATAAAAGTCAAATGTAATAGCTATGTGTCCAAATTTTTATTCACTATTTACGACTGACTACTGTACTGTATAGTTAAACTCCCATTACTTTGAAAGCGCAATATTCATCTTTCTGTATATTAAAAATAAGTTTTGGCCAAAAGTCTTTGAGTACTAAAATCTTTGCATTTATTTTGATGATAGATTGTTGTTTGATGAGCACATTAATCATATTTAGTACGGAAAATGCTTTCCAAAATTCTAGTGTATATTATGAAAGATTATATGATGTAGATATTTATTATTTAGGGGTGGGTATCATTCATACAACCATTACTTGATTTTATTTGGTTTAGAACCGAAATGTCGTAAAGTTAACTCAAAAACAAAAAATAAATATTATAAAATTTTATTATTTTTTAAACTTTACTCATTTATAAAACTCATTAATCAATAAATTTAATAATTATAAGCGTTTACTAACTTGAAAGTAATTTTTTGACATTTGCTTTTGACGTTAAAAATAAAAATAAATTCCACGTTTTATATTAACAAAGAAAATATTTCTATTTTTATATCTATATAGTAATTTATAGATTTACAATAGTGATTGAAAATTTAGTTCCATTACCGCGGTACGGTAGTGGAATTTGAGATTAGCCACGGTAGGATAATGGGATGAAAAAATTGTGTTTGCCGGTAATGAAATGGGTAATACTATTTTGCTAGTGGTAATGGAACGGTAGTGTTTTTTGTCTTAATTTACAAAGAAAATTTAATTATTATATTTATCAAAATAACTAAAAATTTTGCATTACATAATCAGTTTTATTAATACTAAATTTTTTAAAAACAATAAATAATTAGCATTTTGTCAATTTACAATTACAACTTATCATGTAAACAAGCACATTCATAGAGATCTGCTTTTCTTATACCGATAGCGGGCCGTGCTATATCTGCCATTCATACCGTTAAAAAACTGTAGCGGGCCGTGTTTTTATATCAAAAAATAAAAATATTAAAGTAAACATCATTAAAATATACACAAATTTAAAAAAACTAGAATATCATTAAAATTAATCATTATTTACAAATAAACAAAACTGAAAATATAATTATTACCAAGAGAAGATATAAAAAAGTTGAAGTCAGAATTTGACTTTGTGACCAAAAATTTTTTAAGCAAAATCGGGTCGGGCTTTGAATAATTAAATTTATCGGGCTTTTGTTGGGCTCGGGCTCAAGTCTGTCGGGCTCGGGCCAAAAATTTTTTACAATTTCATAGTCTAGTACAAATCTTGGAGCGGTAATGGCACGGATTAGAGGATTAAAAAATTTAAATATTTTCAATCACCAATTTACCAGCTGCTAATTAACTTGCTATTAAATAATTGCAGTTAACGATTGATAGGGAAACGCATTAAAATATACAGAACGTACCATAAGCCAAAATGAGATCAATTTTTAACCATTATTCTTATACCATACAACATGTATTTATAAAAACTAGTTCCAACACTTGTCAGCTTTGTTGCTAAAAATCTACACAAGTTATGGCATTTTTTTCGAATCATTAGATCCAATACACTATATATTTTATCGATATATCAGTGAGTTATTATATTTACAAATGATCAAATCATAGCATTATATATATATGGAACATTTTTTTAAATACAATACAGCAAATATAAGCCAATTTGATCATTTGTTACCCAACCTTATCAAACAAGTAGTGTCTCGTTTTCGCAGTAAAAGTTATCTAATATGCGCATCAATTGAGTAAATTTGCTTATGATTTATTGCCTACAATAATGCATCGCTTGGGAAAATAGGCAAACGCATAAAAGATTTCTGTTGATACCCTTAAAAAAAAGAGAAATAGTGCGTGTATGTGTAACTTATGAATATTGAGTGCGTTTTCAATATTACGTGTAATAAATATCGACTTTATACTGTTTTACGAAATAATAAAAAAAAATTAGCGACAATTAAATTTAGCGTACGTATTTTTTTTAACATTAAATAAGTTCCAACAAAGTTTTCAGTTTACCGTACATTCTAAAAACTTTTATTTTTACTGTACATCACTGGCCATTTATCAAACAAATATCGTCAGGTGTATACTTCTGCAGAAAGTTGTAATGGGTTAGCTATTTATAGCCGGATTCAAAAACATAAAAGTGGTCACAAAATTGATGATTTAGCAAAACTTTGATTATATAACACAAAGTAGCGTAATGGCGGAGTAATTTTCTCTATAATGCATTTTTTTGCTTTTCTTTGTTTTCTGTTTCTATTTACTTAAATGAATATTTTTGTCACAGAAATGTACTTAACTTTTTTTGTGTATATAAGTTAGACTTAACCATCAGATAAATACCGGTATTGACTTTTGCCGTTTAATTTGCTTTATCAATCAATAGACTTAACTCTATTAACATCCTTATAGTATTTATTTAATGAATTGGGAGAATGGGAGAGAGAAATAGTATCTTTGTTTTATTGGTGTGAAGTGTGTCTTCTCACTCAAGGCTGCGCTAAAATTGAAGAGTTGTAGAGAAAGAGAGAGGGAGAGCGAGAAGTCATCAAAAATAGCAGTTTCTTTAATGCAGCGAATACTGTAAACCGAACGTTAAGTATATTTATGTGCGATCGCGTACATTCATCATACTTCTACGTTAACCAATTTAGTCGTGAAAGTGTTGCGTTTAAAATTGATTTATGAAAGCGTTACAAAAAACGAATGGAAAATAAATTTCACAAATTTCCCCACAAATAAAATACTGAAATCATTGAAATTTCATAATTCATTTCATTCTAAACTGATAAATTTTTGAATAATATGGAATTATTTTTAATTATGTTAATTTATTTATTAAAAGATTATTAAACGATTAAAATAATTCAATTAAAAGCTTTATGTAGGCTTAAGAAAATTAACGCTGAGATTTGCGGGCACACAAGAATTTTTACTTTTTTTCGCTGGAAATTTTCAATTCTAATTTAAACGCGTAATTAATTAATTATTTATTTTGACTTCCGTATTAACTAAACAGAAGATAAATTACTGTTTAAAATATATATTTATACATAACAATTTTTATCTAAAACACTCTGATTTAATGCGTCATTAGCGATCTGGTGATGATTAGTGATTATTGAAATTACGCACACAACGAAAAAATAATCGAAAGAAAAAATAGTTTTAATCACGCGTTTTAAATCATCAGTTTTAAACGTAGCAAAAAATCGGGCTGTGCTCTAAGACTCATCTCTTTCTCTATAATCTATAAATAAAAGAGCTAAGAGCACACACTGTTATAAATAATGTACGCGAAACTTTACATTAAACAAAACTAATGAAGTAATTACTACTTTGTAAATAAATAAATGCGTTGTAATTATTTAAATTGAACGCTGTATTAGTAGTTACGTGAGACGCCCTGCGAAATCGAGAGATTGAAACCGATTTCGCAGTCGAGAATAAATTTAATTTTAACGTGTTTGGATTTGCGGAGAGTTGGATCAATATTTAGATATGCGAACGGAACTTATATACTAAATTCTCACCGATAGTTCGCGGATCCCAAAATTAATCTTTTGGTAAACAACCAGAGTTTAGAATTTTTAATTATTTGTGTAACCTTTTCGCAATTATAAGTCATGAGTCATGAATTGTATAAATTAAATTGGAATTACTGATTGAAATGTTGAGAGGAAAAATTTACAATTCAGTTTTTTAAAATTTTTGTAGCATTTTGTTTTAGAAATAGTTGAAAAATTAAATAAAAATTTTAAAACCCTTTGCGATCGAAAGAAATCAAAATACGCTGATATATAAATTCACGGAAAATGGATGAGGCTATGATAAAATTAATAGAATTGCTAAAAAATGATTTATGTATCCGAAACATACTATATTTAACTTAAAACTAGAAAAACTGAAAGAAGCTATTCTTGACTCAATCAAATTTTATTGAATTTCGTTTTCGTAGAAATTGGAAAAATTGATTGTCGAACTGGATATTTTCAAATACTTAATGGATATGTACTTAATCACTATTTTGATATAAAATCAGAATTTAAGTTATACAAACAAAACCTATCATTTATGATGAACTTTTAAAATCAAATAAAATAAGGAATAGCGATCGGTTTATTTTGCACTGCTTTCAATGTATTATAACGAACATTAAATGATAGTATTTAAGAGTGAGAAATTAAATGACTTGTTTCTGGTATTTGACACAACCATATTAGTCTTTTTTTACCGAAAAATGAAATCAAAATGGTTACTAATTAATACTATATTTATTTTTAACGCTATTATTAATCCACTTTTATTCTATACATAACGAATAGTACATAAAATATTGATATTAGAACCATTACTTATCTTAATTTTTTCAATCGCGCATTTTCTGATAAAATAAAATTCGTTTTAAAAGCAAAAACCAAAAAACATAGCAATATGGAATTTTATCCATGGAAAAAATTTTATGCTCAATTTCGAAATTTAATTTACATTTTGTTTCCCATAAAAAATACTGTTTTAAATTTTTGATGAAACGAAATCAATATCTTTTCTGCAAAATTTTGAAAAAAAAATTATTACTTGAATTTATTCATCAAAAAATTCATTTTTAACAATACACTCTGCGCTAATATAGTTGTGTGTGTGTCTATAGGACTTGTCATTTGTGCAAAGATGCATAAAACAGAAAGCTTTTCCAATATGTGTGATTAATAAAAAAAAGAGTAGAACGTACAAGACTTATAAGTAGAACGTCAATGAGGAAAAAGATTCCAGCGAAACTATATTACGTGTCAATCAAGTGCACTGTTTACACAAAGAATCGGATATGAAATGAACCCCAATAAATAAAATTAATTTTCATGTATTATTGATCACCGCGTGACAATGTGAGCGGTCTTCTTAGACACGCATGTACCGCATATTATTTAAGTTTAAAAAATTCGGATGAGATAACAAAAATTAAATTTTTTGATAGCTTATTCGTGAGCTGCTAATACTCAATATTTGTTTTGTAGCAAAAATTTTAAATCAATTACATTTTGCTATGCCAACTCTACACTAAAACCATTACAGTAATCAAAGAGCACACTGTATTATATTTGATAATTTTATTTTTTCGCGAAACAAAAAAATAAAATTATAAGAATAAAGTTTTATTCAAACTAAGCTTAAGCATTCAAACCTAAGCCTCTAAAGCATGATAAAGGCTTATTTTATTAGTTTTTAAAGTGCACGAATGCCAATGTATTCGCTGGAAATTTGAGTATACACAGACTCCACTAATAAAAAAATCATTTATATTATGATACTGCGCTGGTTTAAAAGCTTATATTATAAATGAAGACATTATGCATTAAAAGTTTGCTTCGCTTAGAATCACTTAACATTATAAGTAACTTAAAATTTTGCAAATTTTCATTTTTTTTCTTTCGTGAAATCGCAAAGTTTCGAAATGATAATATGATAATGTTTATATTGCTAATATTGAGCGCATAAATTACAGTATCAGACTTTCAATTTTTAAAAAATTTTATTAAGGATTAAAATTATTAAAAACAAAATATCATTAGTACACATGTTTTATATGTAATAATTTTTTGTCTAGACATATTTGAAATTAAAAAAATCTAATTGAGATTTTTAGTTTTTGTAAAAAAACACGATAAGTAAATAAAAAATACCATTAACGGTAATAATAATTTATAAAAATGTCCTTTTACAAAGTTTCCCTTCACTAAAGGGATTTATTTAAGTTGAAGTTTTTTAATATTAAATTTACAAAAAAGAGGTTAATTCTCAAAATTATTTAACACAAGCTCATGAGTTAAATAATTTATTTTATTATACGGTAACTCATTGTTCAAATAAATTACTCTTTTTCTTAACTTTTTATCAAAAAAATATCTTTTCAGCTCTCATTCTTACTTAAAAAAAATAATTATATATAACGCGAATATATAAAAAGATTAATTTCAAAATTCATATACAGAGCACATGATAATAAATTGTAAATAAAAAACAACAAAAAAACGTTATATATCTCTGTACAAACTGTACTGTAACAGTATTGCGCGGAATGTCTGCGAAATTTTATTTTCATGATTAAAGAAAATGTTTTTCCATAAAAAATATTTGGGATATTTGCTTTTTTTTTGTTTAAGAAAATCGCGAGGTATTATGAAAATTATTATTCCGTTAGCGATACTGTTAATGTCAACTAGCCTTAAACTAGTCTGGAAAACTGTGTTCATTAATTAAAACAATGGGTTTACGTAAATGAATGATTATCATAAATATGTACAGTAATATATAAATATGTTTAGTAATTTTTAATTGTGTATAGAAGTTCATATAATGTTATAGCGCTAATATTAGCATAAATAAACTAAGCGGGGAAACAGAATCATCGGAGTATTAACGCATGTTTTACTATATTTAAAGCTTTTATGAGTTTGAATGATTATTATTATTGTTGTTAATAATTTAACAAAATACCATTCGAAATGGTATTAATTTATACAACCAGTATATATATACGGTCTAATCAATAGTTTTAAAAATAAAGTATTATAATTATATCGTGTGCCGTATATTTGTTGAATTTTTCTGTTTCTCTCGCGTATATTCATAAATAGAAAAATTGATTTTTATCCCGAATTTTTATACATAATTCATTCGAAATGCTTTACATTATTTTTATTCGCTTTGTTTGACAAAATAATAGACTAGACTGTAGCAGAAAAATTTATTTTTGGTATTAAAAAGATTTAATAATAAAGAACAGAGAAACTAAATTTAGTAAAAGAAATAAAGTTTCTCATTCTTTCATATAGCAATCAATTTTATTTTCTCCGAGAAATTTTCTTCCAATTTATTTCGAAAAATTGGCTAATCTTTCGCTAAATTTATTTATCTACGATTTTTTATTGTGTGTGTGCATTGTCTTAATAGAGTTAAAGCGATATATAACTCGATGTCCACTGCTCTGATTGGCTCTGGGACTGGATCTACAATAAAATCATGCTGTCGTGTCCTATGTGTGCGACAGTATTATATATGAATTTGTTAAGGTTTGGTCGAAATACTGAAACTATTACTCGTTTCGGGCAATCGATCTTTTCTAATCCTATGAAAATAACCAATTATATCGTTGTAGATAATAGCAAAACACTTCTAGTTATACACGAGTTTAATTTCCGGAGAATCAGATGTCATTTGAAGCGTTTAAAACAATTCGCTTGTTTTGGTTGAACAACGAAATCTATAAAACTAAGTTTTCGTTTAACACAAACAAACATAAGATCAAGAGTACTCTTGATTCCTATAAACCGTACGAGTGTTAACATCGAAGAAGCAAAACCAAAAATTCAATAAGATATATAGATTTTATCCGAAAAACTAATAGTTTTACCTAATTTTCCCCCCAAAAAAAACGGTTCGAATGCTATATTTAATGAAGAATAAGCGTATTAAATAATTATTTTGACTCAAGAGGAAGTGGTAAATGTAGTCGAGTAAGGAAGCAGACGTTTAACCAAAGGAATGGTTATTAACTTGGAAAATAACCTTTATTTCATTAACGCACCATTTCCTTAGTGATGCATAGCAAGCATTTCTGTGCGGATCTGTACCACTAATACATTAATGATACGCTTTTTTTGACTAAAAGTGTATGTGTGCGCGATCTTAACTCAATTTATATGACTTTACTTTAATTAGAATATTAGATAATATGTATTTTTTTATTTATTTTTCTGAAACTCGTCTATTTTAAAAGAAAGAGGCTGTGGGAGAAAAAAGAAAGAGAGAGAGCAAAAGATAACTCTTTAAGTGATTACTAAAGTAACCAATACTTGCTTCGCGACACAACAACAATCACTAGAAAAATCTTTATTTAATTGAAAACTAAGTTTTATCTTAAGCAACAATAAGTTAGCATTTTCTTCCTCTTTCCTCCTTCAGTGTGTATGTGTTTGTGAGTAAAATCTAAGCGAAAAAAAAATTTGATTCTTGTATTGGAGACCATTGAATGGCAGTGAATGGCAGTCAATAATGCGCGCATAACACACAGTTGGGCATATAGTACTCTTATAAGTTTTGATGCAGTTTTAATGCAATAGTAGAACAGAGCCAAAAGATGAACGAAAGAAAAACTACTCTCTTTTTTGTGTGTTGGCCTCAATCAATTTGCCGATTCCTAAAAATAACTCCTCGATCGCATATCATTTGATACGCTTCTATTTCGGAAAATATACTTTATAGCGTTTCGAGAGTAGCGAAATAAAATAAATAAAAAGCGATTGGTATATGTAAAAAGCGGAAAAAAAATCTTGACATTACTCTTTTTTCGGTTTATGTTCAACGAGAGAGCGAACGTTTGCGCGCCGTTTGATTGACGTTTGATGCGTTTCGCGGGCGTTCTTTGCAAGTGTGCTCTTTTTTGGACTCGTGTCTAAATTTTTAATTTTTTCCCCGAACGAAAGACTAAAAAACTTTTTTTTGTGTTAATTATTCAGAAACTACAGCTTATTTATTTATTTTATTATAATTATGTATACAGTATATGTATTTCAAGGGCAAAGAGAAGAGCACGCTCACACACGCAGCAAAATTAATTATTAGTTAATTAAATTGTAGACAAAGATCTTTAATTTTTTTCCCGTTATTCTACCGCTGCTGTGGAAGAGCATAATGTATACACTGATTACGACGAGAGTAACCCTAAAATAGAAATCACTCCTCGCGTCTGAAATCCATTTCTCGCGAGAATCTATAATTATTTACTTTATTTATAAACTTTCAAGATTTGGTTTCTTCAATATATATATATATATACTCGATTTAAATTTGTTTACATTAACCGCACCAGTAATATTCCGCTCTAAACTTAAACCGAAACAGTTGATTAAAAACATGGTTGGAATTCTGTTGCGCGCCTTGTTTTGTCACAAGTTATTTCGCGTGATAAGCGCTTTTTCGATAAACTAAATGTTTACTTTCTTTTCATTCTGATTGAGCTTTACTTATGATTTACAAGAGATTTAAAAACGTATGCACGTAAAAACGCTATTGAACTTCACTTAATATATCGAATGTATGTTAATAATCATAAAAGTCTATTATTACAATAAGGTCAAATGTTTTTTTAGAATCTCAAGTCCGTACTTCTGTAAAAAATATGAATGACAACTTAAAAGATACTTAATAAAAATTTCTTATTTCATCATTTTAGTAAAGTTATTAAATTGTTAAAATTTCAAGCAAAATCACTATAAAATAAAGGGATTTAATTCTTTAGATAATAAGTTGCTGAGCTAAATGTCTGATAAGACTTTATACATTCTTTATTACTTCGTATAAGCTTATTATTCAATTATAATCACTGTACGCTGAGAATAGATGCGAAAATTGTGTCAGAGAGAGATTCCTTATTAAGACTAATTTAGCAGAAATGAAGGATTATAACGTCAATAGATTGTAACTCTAGTTTTAAGAGTTGCAGAACAACTCATTCAATATAAGTGTTAGTAAGACAGGCATCTAATGTTTGTTTAACTTAACAAAATAAAGTGCAATAATTATTCACTTATTCCCCGAAGTGTTTCTTTTTAATGCTCATTCTTCTAACTACTAAAATATTTGAAGAGTTTTTGTTTTAGCTCACACATACACACAACGCTATTAATGAAAAATTGTTTTAAAAAATTCTTGTGCATGTGTTTATTTATTTGCGAAAAAAGTAAGCCTAGAACTTTTGCAGAGCTATTTATATTATTATTAATTTGCTAATGTGTGGGCGGGAAAACTTTTTTGCTGTTAAATTAGTTTAACTTTTTGAAAACTTGATATTAATTATTTCATCGACTAATGCTAAAACTGTTCACTTCTGTGAGGCATGTATGTGTATGAAGTGAGCAAAAATAAATCGAAATTTATTTTTTACCATAAATCATAAAAAAATACGCCGAAATATTTGATTTTAGAATATAGAGATATATATTTCGTAATGATATTCTGTATGCAAAGTATGCCGAAAGTTAACTGTAATTCAGCAGAAATATAAAATCATAAATCATATCAAAAAAAGAATAATATTAGAGGTATTCATTGAATGTGAAACTTTTTTTACTGAATTATTCATCGTATATACGCGTAAACATTGACATTGTATGTCATAGGAAATGTACGGTAATAATACTCCGTACACCACAAATGATAAACAGGATTGAATTTTCCGAAATTAAATAAAATTATTAAATACCGGTTTATGAATGTAGAAAAAAATTGATTCACAAAATGTTTGGTATTTACTCATTCATTTTATTTGTTTTTCTGTATGGCATGAGTATTTATTAATGCCTTATTAAGTGGGAATAATAATATTAATTAAAATTACGTGATTATTTTTAAGACCTTTAAATAATAATAAAAAGTATGCTTAAAATTTTAAATATCCGGAAGTGTAATACTAAAAATGCTATAACTAGACATAAACAAATTATTATTATTATTATCAAATGTTCATTTGAACATTACACAGACAGTACAGTAATGACATTAATCCTCTATTAATAGGTAATACTATTAATTTGGAATCTAAATAGTCAATCCCATCCGAATTGTATGTAATAAACATCCTGTTTACTAAATACCTTGTTATAATGTCAGAAATTTATTTTCAAGTTAATTTTGAATTTATTTATGATAAAGTTTGCTTAAACGTGATTTCTCAAACTTTAAATAAAAAATATTGAATATAAAATTTAAATTGATTTCGTATCTGTGAAGAATCTTAAACTAAAAATTTTACTGATAAGCACAAGTTTTATCACATGTAAAAGTACTGCAGTTATTAATAAATTATTAAACGTTAATCTACTATTTCGAAATAGTTATATATGGGCTTTTTTACTTGAAAATCACTATATTATTTTGCTAAAAAGTTTGCGCCAATAAAACTGTCAATTATTAGCGATAATACAAATAAATGTCCACAAAATGTTCTGTTGATCTGCTGTAAGAAAAAATTCCAAGTCTATCTTTTAGTAATCAATTTATAGCTTAAGACTTTTTTATATAAATTATAACTTATAACTTTACTCCATAAACATTTGTTGATAAAAAACTTTTTTAGATAAATTTTTTAGAAAAAGGCGAGCTTATTGCCCTGATCGTTTGTCTGTCTGTCTGTCTGTCTTTATGCTCACACTAATAAAGGAATTCAACCGATTTTTATATTAATAAAGGGATTTGGGATCTTAGTTTAAAACCATAATTACCCAAGGAAATGCTTGCCCAGAGTAGATCTTCCCCCTAGAAATCTGAAAAAATATTGTCGTTTAAATCAGATTAGTTTTTGAACCCCACTTTAAAATTTGAGATTTTCAGGATCTGACCACCTCTAGCACTTCATACCTTGGGTAACTATGATTTAAAACGAATATATTTGTAACATAATAAATCTAATTTTTAATCTTAATAAATCTACAAAATGAGCTCTCTATGAATGTGCCGTTCTTGTTTTAAAATTAAATAATCCCCTAAGTTTTGTTTTGTGTTAAAATATTTATTAAAATAATTATTATATTTTGGAATGAAACAAATTTTATGATAATTAACAAGTTATTTATAAACATGTGATAAAATATACAAAAAAATGATACATCAACTGAATTGGAATACATTCACGTTCTTAGTAATAACAATAGTAATATTTATTATGACTCGTAATTTCTATTTTATTAAAATAGCATTTCATTAATAAATATTAACGAACGCATAACAGTTAACTTTAGTGGTTGACATTTTTCGAGCTTAACTCTTTGAGAGTTCTCGAGACTCACACTAGAATTATTAATGTTTTAAACGATCAATATTTTAATCATATTATCAAAATAATATTTACATAATACGTAATAAACATTTTTCAATGAGTGCTCACTTATTTTAATTTAATAAAGCACAATATAAGAGCAGTATAGACATCTATTTCGGCCATTCTCGAGGTTTTCCAGATCAAAAAGTTTTATGTATCCCAGATCAATACATGCATTTATGTATTTTATTAGCGTCCTATGTTTTGAATGTAATAGAATAAAAATGCAGTGAATTCAAAATAAATCTTATTATTTATAGTTCCTATAAATAAATAATAAAATGAATTAGTGTGACCAACTCTATTCAAATGTACCATTGCATGTTATTTTTTGAAAATTTGGTTTAAATAACAATTTAGGGAAATATGTAATATAAAGTGTTATATAGAATTTCTTTAAAAATTTATCATTCAAAATCTTAAATAAATAAATTTTAAAATTTTTTAAACCAGATATTACTTATAATTTAAATTCATTACGATTTATACTCATTATACGATTTTTACGATTTACGATTACGATCTATATTATTGTTACAATTACCGTTAACTGTGATTAAAATAAATTTTAAATGATTGCTAATAAAATAAGCTCTTCACTCATTTCATAATATTATATTCCCACATATTATATTAGACTATATCAGAGTTTTATTGACGGTTGGTCAGACTAGTAAGAATAGGGATAATTATTTAATTAGTGTCTCAAATAATAAATTTTTATTATAGAATAATAAAAAGTAATTCATTCACAATAGAAAGGAAGTATTACATAATTAATTGCCGAAATTGAATAATATTTAGAAAATCTGAAATATAATTAAATTACGATTTTAAAAGAAATCAAAATAATGTTTTACATGAATTATTAATCATATTTAAATTATTTGATATCTTACATATCAAATAAAAAACAAAGTCAATTAAAAACTTAATGTTAGCTCTCTTAAGACACGTTTTCGTGCTCATTGTTTTGGCAAACTGTCTGTATTTACTTTCACACTAAAAGAAAAAACCTACCGATTAAAATTTTATCACTTTATTGTGTCACAATGTGTCACAAATTGAAATTAATAGCTAGATTAAAAATTAAACCCTTTAAGTTTGTAAAGATCGAAATGAAAAAACCACAAAAACAGCGATAAGTTTTAAAGTGGAATAGTAAATTAAACAAAAGTGAGTTTTAATGTAGCATTTAAAAAATTTTCTATTATTAAAATGTTCTGGAAAATACCTGAAATATTAATGTAAACAAATTACATTTTTAAGGCAAAATAACAGCATACGATGCAAATGCAATCAAAGATTGCTTGATTACGCACGAAAAAAAGGAAAAATAAAGAAATTTTATCCCTTCAATAAGACTATAGTTACATAACTTGCATAATAGTGTGCTAAATTTAACTAACAAAGAGATGCATCTTACGAATTAATGGACGGTTGAAGTGAGCGCGTTATTGTGAAATTATAACATCAAGTAAAACCGTTTTCCTCATTGCACTCGAGATTTTCCTTGTATTTTATTTTTAATTAATTTAGCGTAATCTTACTAAATACTGTAATGGGTGTATTTGTGTGTGCGTTTAGTTTGCTTATATAAGTTTTTATTAATTCATTTCTTTATTATTCTTAATTTTTAAAACTTTATTTTTATTTATAGGTTAATAAACTATATTTCCTCTGAAGTGTTTCAAACCAAGAGAAGAACTTTACCCGAACTGCTAAGGTATGTCAAACGTTATATATTAATATATTTTGATGCTATACTTGCCATTGTTTATGGTTTTGTATCTGAATTTTGTAAAAACGCTTTTATTGATACTATTGTATCTCAAATGTAAACCGAGCGCAGCGTAGAAAAGATATTTTGATAAAATTTAATTAAAAAATGCCTATTATATAAGTATTATAGTTAATACCATCGGATTAATTTTCGTTTTTAAAATAGTTAAAGTTTTAGACACGTATTCATTTAATCTTTTCCTTTTTTTAGAATTTTTAAGAAAAATAGTATAAATATTGTTTTATTACTCGGCGTGAGAATGATTTAAAATGAAACACAATTAGAAATATGCTCCATTGTTATGAATCATCCGCTATAAATGAATAATATTTATAAATTAAGTTAATTGTAAAATTTTTGTTAGAAACTTGTCTCCCACTTATTTTGCGCGCATTAATACCACAAAAATGTTTGAAGAATTTATTTTCAAATGCGCACGACTTTATATTTTGGGCTTAAATCGTTCATAAAATTTATACAGCACTGCACATCCAAGTTTTCTATAAAAATCCACTTGAGTTTATAATGGTTGTAATTAAATTATACAGTGCATGCCATACACAGTAATGGTGTACCGTATAATAATATTGTTACTCAAAAAGAGAAACAGATTCGCAAAAGTAAAAAACAAAACTAAAAATAGTGCCATACATTCATTGGATTACTTTTCTTCATAATAGAGAGACTCGTTTCATTGTCAACTTTTCTATGAAATAATCGATATAAAAACATTACCCATTTTTCGGTTTAATTAACTGCGAATTTATAAGCGTTCCGTTGCTTTAACGCCGCATTAGTTAGTTGTTGTAATTGTTGTATTGAACAAAAATGTTTAGTTACAAGGAAAACCATATTTTTAAATCCCATCAAATTATTGACCAATAAAATACGAATAATATTCGAGATAGTGTTTTCCCGATAAAAATAGTAGCAAACCTTGCAGATAACTATTGTATTAACTGTACGGCTAGAGAATGTGGAGTAAAAAAAGCGCTTATGAAGCGGTGTCGCGGCAACAAAGTTTACATTAGTTGGCTCTTCTCGTAATATTGTGTGACAGAATTGCAAATATTGACTATACTACTTTTCCTGTCTTCAGCGTTCAACCATAGATTTTGTTTGCATCTCTCTATTTCTTTCTCTCGAGGATTACGCAATCACATTGCATTTAAATTAGCGTTTTTTATAAGCCCGTATTTTTATTTTTTATTAATCCAATAAAAGATTACTCGCAAATCGTTTTAATCTTTCCATTTTTCGTAATGCTTTTATTGATACATTTTTTAAAATTTCTTACGAAAATGCTATCATTTCGGAAATTTGATTTATATAAAAATTTAAACTATTTTTATGTGAAATTCAAATTCGGAAATTAATTGTAAATTTGTTTTCTATATACTATTTCTTAATGGCCCGGTTTTCCCTGAGGTTTTATTCCATTAATTTAAATTTTATTTTCAAAAGTTTGACACAACAAACGATAGTTGACACAAGTCTACGCGTTTTAGACTGACTACACTGTTTTAACCGGTTTTAATTGCGTTTCTATTGATTTAGATGTCAACGGAAAAAAATTAATACTACGTTTAAAGTAAACCGAAATTAACGTTAATGTGATTAATGTCTTTAATTCAATTGCTAAAAGTCTGTCATTTCTCTATAATTAAGTTTACGGTTTATACTATAAGCAGCGAACACAGTGAACAATTTATTCCAAAACGCAGACTTATCGAAATATATCCTAAAAATAACTGCTTGAAATGTTTGTTTTTTTTTGCTGATTCTCGACACGTAACGGATAAGTTCGTGACGTGTCAAAACTTTAACCGAACGTGCGTTTCATTTTCGGATTTAGGTCTAGTGTGTGCGCAATTTAATATCGCTTATGACCAAATTAGACCCATTCCTAGAAAACGATTCTTGAGCCAATTTCTTGGAAACAAATCAATGGTTTCCTACGCTCTTTAAAGGACAAGAATAATATGGCATTTTTTCGCTTTAATAATTATTTATCGGAAAAGTGTTAGAAAATACAAAAAATAACAAATGTTTGTATCACAGGTTTGTAAATGTAAGAAAAATTTGATTTGTATGTGTTTTGAATAACTTTATGTAATGTAGTTGTAATTATTAATAAAAATAACCGGATTTAAAATAGAAATTAATTCCGATCACATTTTCGCGTATTTCAAATATCGTTATTATTTTAATAGCGAATTTTTTAAACATTAATCACAACATATATAGTAGACTAAAACAACATACAAAAAACTTTTTATTTTCGTTTAAATCAATATTTGTTTAATTAAACTATGCACGATTACCATTAAAGTAAAATAATAATGATGCTATCGTTTTTATAATTCTCTTTTTTGTTTTACTTTGTTTTATTGATTTAATGGTATTTAAAATAATAAATTTTCGTTTTACAATTTTTGTTAACATTACGGGATTATATATATTCCCGGTAATAGCGATAATTTTCAAAATATTTGCTGAATTTACTAGACGTTTTATTGTACTTAATTCGCGCTATCGCTGGCATAGTTGCGTGCAGTTTCATTTTGTCTTAACTTTAAGGAATTTACGCGACATTTAGATTGCACGTTAGAATTTAACGAACAGATCTGATACCTATTTATTTTTACTTAAATTACTCGCTATGTGCTTAATTGGATGAAATTCGTTATATAAATTAACATTACTCTTGATATATTCTGAATACGCATTTTGTGTTTCATATTATTATTATTTTTACTAAAACTAGAGACCCGCGGAAATATTCGCAGCAAATTAACACTATGTTATACACCCCGTATCCACTGCGTCCTCCCGCATCCAACCTGCATCCATCCGCGCCAGCTCTACACGTCTAAGCAATAACGTAATCGCTTAATGAGCACTTAGTATTAATAGCAGTGCATGTATTACATGTGCTTCTCTTCATCACATCCGTTACTTTAGTAAAACGTCTTCTTCGTTTTTATAATAATAATTTTAACGTAATATTTTAGAACCGTTATGTAATGATGCATCACAATATCGCAATGATGTAATCAATGATTCACACACACACACATAGCGTACATACACGTTAAAAAGAAATGAAATCAAAAGCCAATTCAACACAATGAATAAACAAAAAAAGCACAAAACGAGTATCGCTTGTATTTCGCTATCGTTATTTTGTATGTGTGTGTTTGCTTAAATTTTGATACTTTTTAATAATGAAAGTAACAGCAGTACTATTGAATCAATGTTGCGAATAAAAAGTGATATCTGATTGTAATGCGTCCCAGAAGTTATTGTATATAAATAATATCGTACGCTCTCACTCACGGAAAACTAATATTTACGCAGTTCTGATCCATTTACTATTATCATTAGTGTGAATTTATCTCACTTACAGCTTTTTTTCAATTAACTACTTTAACTTCATTTTTTTGAAAAAAATAAAATACAAAACAAAATAATAGCGTTTCGATATAAATAGCTAACATCCGTATTAAGAAAAATTTATTCAATAAAAAAATTTTAGCGCAAAATAATAATGAAAAAACCCGCTTTGTATTCTATATATAAATATACAGCTATATATATACAGTAATGACATAAAATATAAATTAGTTTCAAAAAACTTATATTTCATCATCTTTTATAAATAATAGATATTTTTCGTTGAACTCAAGGCTGCTATTCTGCTTCTATTCTTTAATATTTTTTATTTTTGATCAAAACTACTCATCATTGCTCGAACGATGGCTTTTTATTGTTAGCGCATTACTCATGAATTGATAAATTGTACAAATAATAAGAGACAAAAGTGTTGTTTGCCGGAAAAAATATAGCAGCGAAAAGCGAAAATAAATTTAAACGTTGAGAAAGTGGTTGTTAACCGAAACATAAATTAGACATTTATAAAAACACTTATAACAAAAAAAAATCTATATCTCTAAGAAATCTAAAATGATTATGGAATGGGAAACAGAATTGTGAGGTTTATGGTCAGTAAAAATGATATCTAAAGTGGTGGTATGTTGTATATGATTAACTCTTTGTTCGCCGCTTGAATGAGCGTAGTGGTGATAATCCGATGCATAGACAGATCGTCAGTGCAGCGCAATTCAATGCAACGCAGCGAACAGTTGTGCTGCCAATACGCGCGTTGTGCACATTCGATGTGAATTCGCGCATCTGTTATAAGTTCTTGTAATTCAGTTGCCGTTCTTCGTCTTCGTTCGAACACAACGCAACGCGAAAAGAAAAGAAAAGTTGTTGAGTCAAAAGAAGATAGCAAATGGAGCGTAGACTACGGTAATAGCGCTCTCACTGCGCGCTGTAATGGCATAAACGTGTGGTTCGCGGTAAGGCTTTTACTTTTCACATCAAACTAATATCTGTTGTTATTTCCTCATTTTCACGGATAAATTACTCCGCGTCTGACATTTTTTTGCTGAGTTTAAGAATAATATATATTTCTCTCCGTATATAATAAAAATGAAATGCTTGAAAATTATTACCAATAAATTTTTATGTCAACACTCAATACGGTTTGCCCAAACACGCCGAGAGAGAGACACCATAACGTATAGATTATTGTGCAGAGAAACAGTTAAGACAAATCGGGTCACCAAATAAAATTCGAACTATATTTTTTTATGCCGCATATATTTATCGATCTTTAATGATTTTTTTATTTATATTACGACTGGGAAATAGAGGGCATTCATTTAAATTTAATTTTCCGATGATTGTGTGCGCAATATAAATGATTGTTATTGCTATATATAAACTTCAATTTTATCTCCTTTTTCTATTCGTAATTTTTTTCTCATTTCTTTGAGTGTATTTTTACTTTCAATATTTAATATATATCTTTTAATGCAGACATTCAACATAAATATTTTGATTTTGCTTTATTTTTATACGTTTTACAAAAAAATAATACGACATCGCGAAAAACTTTTGCTTTTATTGTTATTGTTTGATCTATTGATACATACTTTTACGTTATTAGAATAGAATAAAAACCAGTCTCCAAATTTTATCTATGGTATTAGATCTTTATTTTATATCGGTATTATACGTAGTATCTTATATTTGATAGATTCTTACTGCGGCTTAATGTTCGACATTGTTAAAACTTTATTTATGTTCAAAAAAGTTTTCAACGATAACTTTAGATTAACTGTAGATTACTTATATTTTTAAGTGGAGTGTTCCGAAAAGAGTTGGGGTTTGACCACTCCATGAAACTTTGAGGTAAATAATTTTCGTTATATCTTATGAGCTTTTGTAAACTTTTTAGATACAATGCGAATAAAATTATATTAAATTTCGGTTACTCTACCCCGGAGTTAAAAAAACTATAAAATCAACCCCCAGACTATCGGACTCTGGGACAGTCTTGATTTTAAGATCCGTTGATATAAAAATAGATGTTTGAGATTCACTAGAACTAATGCGTAGGAGTTGAGTGGGTATTATTTTTAGTCATTACATAACAATGATAAAACTTTTCTAAATGCACAAAAAATATATTTATGTGTTAGCATTATCATTTGAAATGCCATAAATTAAATTAATTTATCTCTTTAATTTATGAATATGTAAATTGCTTTTTTAAGTTTATCTATGAAACAGTCTATCGAATCGATGACAAAAGCAACATTTTAAATGTTATAAAATGAAATTAAAATAATATATATTGTAACCTTAATTTTTATTTGATATGCTACCTAAGCTTATAACGTGTTAATTAATTCATTGTTAATTATATGATAAGTGATAGCGGAAAAAATAAAGACAATAGAAATATTATTTATTTTCGTAATAAGTGAAGCAAAATAAGTCTATCGATTTAACATAAATCTTATATGTTTGTTTGATCGATTAATCTCTTTCCTTAATAAATTGCATCAATTTTAGTAATTTGATTTAGTAATCAATATGTTTTTATGTTTGATTAGATTTTCTTTGTTTATTATTGTGTTATATTACCACAAAAAAAACGATTTATTGTAAATATTAATGATTTAAAAAATATCGATTATACAAAATTAAATTGCATATAAATTAAATCAAACTTAAGTATTACTTCAGTATTCTACTGTATGTATATCTTTTTTAATAAGATTCAAAGTTTAGTCTCTAATTTATATTAACATTATATAAATATGAAGGTTTATATCTAATGAAAAGGATTTTTGAGTGCTTTACGCAAAATTTCTCTATTTTCGTTGTTGTGTTAAAAATCTTTTCCAATTTAACAAATTTAATTTAATTAGATTGCGAAAAAAATTAAAAATGAAAAAATCTGTCTTTTTTAAATCTATCGAAGTGGATAAAGATTTTGATTGAAAAAAGTTTAGCCAATTTATATTTTTTTCTTGATAACGATCCTCTGATGTATAAAGATTGGAATTCTTAAGTGCTTTAAAGCTTCAAGAAAAATATTTATGTCAAAAGTTTTATACTTATGTTTAATATTGTTTCAAAACAAAGATTGATTGGGGAAAAAATTATTATTTTTTATTTATATATAATAGAAAAATATATTCAATCAATATAATAAGAGATTGATATTTAAGGAAAATGTCTGCAAGAATATAAGTGTATTTAATTATTAATATACATTTCTGCAATAATTCCCATGTTATATTACAATAATTCTGAAATTTGTTAAAAAACAAACTAAACTCTGCATGAACTTCTAAAGTTTTTAAAATTGTAATCTCCGTTGTTTTTTAATCACAAATAAATAATTTTTTGTTAGCAATTATAATTTTTTAATTCATAAGTCACCAGAAAGCCTCCAGGTCTCCATTCTTGAGCCAAAAAGTTTCCAAGTAAGAATATAGAATTAATTTAATTCTGAATTCTGTGTTTAATTATCATAATCCATATTAAGCATAATCGATTACCTTTTAAAAACTTTTATTACAAATTTACTCATTGAAATTAAGGTTATAATTGGAATCTGTTTCGGTTTAATTTTAAACCTTTTCTTTCGTGCAACAGTTATAGCATTTTCACTCTACTTTACTTTATAATATTCATTTCATTTCTTTTTGTTTTGCTTATTTCCTGATATTTAATTCGCACGATTACCGAAACAAATATGAATTACGTTTTTCCGTTTATAACTTCATTACAACAAATAAAATAATTTAATGGTAATAGAAAGGTCTTTTAATGTATATTTAACGTACGCCTGATATACTTATAAGTCAATGTATATTTATTTTAGCTCATAAATTATAATCGATTACGCAAATATTTAATTTATATACGCCGCCATCAAATGGCGCACAAATTTTTTATTGCGGTATTGATTGCCATCTTAAACATTGCGTGACTAAAATTATGTTTTTCGCCTTAATTTACGAACTTTTGCCATTAAATCATGTCGTATTAAGACAAACTCAAACAAATATCATTTTATGTTAAGCGTTGCGCCAGCTTTTGTGTGTGTGGTGTGGTGTACGAGATTTGTGTCCAATTGTCAAGTTCTCTTATAAAACCAACTTTTATTTTTTATTTCCTATTTACTCCTCTAAAAAACGTTATATTAGAATGTAAAGTCTATAGTGGAATATAAAAAATTTTTTATTAGTGTTATTATTATTTTATTTTTCTGGTTATGATTTATTTTGTTTTGATCAAATATGAGATTTTGAGCATTCATTCTAAATTTTATGTTGCAATGTTCCTATTATTTATATACAATGTCAGACCGTTTCGTATATTTTCATTCTCTGCCCATAACATTCCCAAATCAGAGCGATTACTCAAAATCTTTTATTTGATTGGTTGAACTAAGGAATATATTATTAATTAAAAGTTTTTAAATAAATTTTAATAGTATTAATATCAGTTTTTTGGCATAATTTTACGTTATATTTTTTCTATTAAACCATAACATGATCCTAAAACTCCTATTCTTGCGCCTGGTGTGTCTGACAAGGCTTTTAGTTAGCATTTTGTTATAGTAGGTGTATAGCAAATATTTATAACTCGCACCTGTATCCTGCGATACGCAAGCCTACACACTCAGGTTGAGAATAAAAAAACAAACAAAGCGTGAAAGAAAAAAAGCGTTACATAAGCTTTATATTATTGAATTATTGATTAAAAGAATATTTACTAAACATTTTCACCAGGTCTTATTATGTGTATTATGGGCTCCTAAAAATGTCTAATAAATTAAGTGATTTTTGTTATGAAATTCTAAACATAAGAGTTGGGGTCCATTATGCCCAATACATACGCAATAATCATCAACAAAACATCGAGTTTAATTTTCATACACAAACTTTTATTGAGAGAGACGCGATATTATATGGCTGTGATTAAATTTATATTCGGTACATGAGTTTGTTTTTACGAGGAGAGGTCATCGCATTCAAACTGTCGCACAATGTAAGTTAATACCAAATAGGGCCACAACTAGCGTAAATTTTTATATGAAAATATGAGATTAATGCGAAATGCGATGGGGATTCCAAGTCAGATGTCAGGTGTCAGTGTTCGGCATTATAGTTGTGTTGCAGTATATTTTTGTTAGTATAGCGTAGTTTTTTCTCGTTATTTCTTATTTTTTAAAAAGTTTTGCGCTTTTAGATTTAACCCCAGTGTCACATACTCTACTATATTTCCTAATAACTATAAATTGTGGAGCTTGTTTAGAAGTTATCAGCTATATTACGCTATGTTTGGGATAGCAAGTTTAAATTACTTTTATTATTTTTTTGGAAAAGTTTACCGTAAAATTAAATTAGAGAATTCTTTTACCGAGAATTTGGACATATTGTTACTTTTTATATAAAGATAGAGCAGATAAAGTAATTTAGAGTAAAATCGCAATATAAAACAAGAATGAACATTCATAATGAGCTATTTTTGATACTATTATTAATTTATTATATAGACTAAACAAGATTATGAGAGGGAGAAATCATTGACATTTACTTAAAATTAAAAATATTGATTCTATTGTTGCCTAATATTTTTGTAATTTTAATTTTGAACTAACAATTCTTTCATTTTATATTGTTTTATCGAAAATTTATGGTTTTATAAAAAATTGTTATAGATATTATGTTCATTGATTGTTTTTAAAAATTATATTCAATCTGTGTTCAGCTCTAACAGTGAACATCAAATCTGTTGTTGGCGAACACCGACACAAATAGGCGCTTTTCGCCAGTGCTGTTACGTGATTTAAGTTCTTACACAGAGTAGATTGTCACAAAATCTATCCGAAATATTTAAAAAAAAGACTACTGTCCATACAAATGCCTTAATTAATATAATGTGTTAACACTCCTGATGGACGGACTGGCATGTCGTTAATAGCTATTTTTTCAAGTGAACTGAAAACATTTTAGTAGATTTCATTGATTCAACTCTAAAAAATGTTTTTTTTGAACAGTTTTTTTTCGATACACTAAAACTAAATGGTTTATAACCAAACAAATAAAAAAGGTGTATTATGTGGTCACTTTTAGGAAACTTAAAATAAACACGCATTATTTATTCTAAAATAAATTTTTAAAAAGGTTACCGATAATTCTTCGAATTGTAATGTTTTTGTTCGCCGAAATGTACACTAACGTAAACGTTAAATGCGCAATACTGCAGATTAATTTCAATCAAACGTTAGATGATATAAAATTATATTATAAAATATTAAACATTCTACTAGTAATATTTGGAAATATAAAATAATTAGAATTTGTTTAATTAATTATGATTGAAGCTATCAATAACTTATAAATGATGAAATTACTATTTTAATGTGTTATTATTCTTTCTTGGATTTGCATTATATTATAACTAACTTTAATTATTACACTACGCAATTATTTCGATATGAATCGACAGACACTTTATCTAATAGTCTAATACTTTCTCTAAAATTTTGTACAGCGAGTATGCTTTTAGTAAATGTGACCTCATTTATGTTAATTTATGGCAGTCAAAAAAATCATTTTTGCTTTCTGAAACAAAAACGTACTAAACAATACGCAATGTGTACACTTTAAGTATATTGTAGTATGCTATAATGCTTTGTTACAAATATAACTATTAATAGAATAATATGAAAACAAAGTAACTATACTAAATAATGCATGTCTTAATAGTAGTATATTTTGTTGTAACATTTAATATAGTAAATCAATTTTCAATCAAATGGGAATTAAGAGTAGTGTGACCAACACTAATCAGGGGAACTAATGTAATTTTTAAAAATTTGGTATAAAACTGGACATTCGTTCCATTACAACAATTGAACAAAATTTTTTTTTGCATTTTACAATGAAAAATTTACGAAAAACCGGGAATTTCCAGGTAAATTAGGGACGGTTGGTCACACGAATTAAGCACAAATAAATAAAAATAGAATTTCAACACTTTTAAAATATTACATTTTGTTACAATGTTCAATTTATTTTGTTCCCAGTTATGTTAGCATACTTTTATTGTTATTTTAAAATACATTTTTCAATAATATTTTCGATTATTATTTAGCATAATTATTATTTTCCTTATCTACTATTAAAGATATATTTAGAAATGCTATCATTTCTTTTTGATTCGTACGGGTAACTTAAAATAACATTATTAAAGATAGGACTACTTTTAATATCCATCGATTGTCATACTATTAAAACTAAGAAAAACTATAACCAAACAATTTATGGCACTTTCATATAGAGCTCACTTTTTGTAGATTTATGCATACTTATGTGACAAATATATTAGTTTTAAAACTAAGATTGTAAGTTCCAAAATTTCTTTATTAATATGAAAAAGTTCGTGAAGTCTCTTTATTAATATAATTGAGAACATACAGAAAGACGGATAGCGCCAAATCCATAAGCTCACCTTTTCATAAAAAAAGTGAACTAAAATTATCAAAAATTATGTTCAGTTACATTTATTCGGTTGTTATCGTAAAATATTAATATAAACCAGAAATTATAGACTAAGACTAAAAGATATTAGTAATAAAATGTCATGTTAACCATAAGTTATTTGACGTTTTATTTCGTGAAATGCTAATTATAATTAATAAAAATTTAAATTTTTACCCGAAAAAAACCACTGAAATTGATGAGTTTAACACAGAGAAAAAAATGTTACAAACATATGACAGAAATAGTAATGTATATTAATTAATTTCGGCTCTTAACTTGTTGTACTGAAATAACCGTATGGTAACGTAAATATGATCATTTATCATAGTTTTTTGAATGTATGTGGGTTTTGCTATAAAACAGAACGTTAGGATCAGATTCTTTTATTCAAAAAAAATAATAATTTTGTCATCGAGAATAATATTTATTTATCACACGCTCTTAAGCTATATGTAAAAAAATAATTGCATAATCTGATTCTGAGATGTTTGGGTAAACTTAGAAAGAGAGGGAGTGAGGAGGAGAGCTATGAGAACTGCATTTCAATTGATTAGATCAATATTGAAGAGTATATGATGGAAAAAAGTGCTAACAAATTCAAGTTGCGTTACTAACACAACCACAAGCAAACACACGAGAACTTTTAGATCATTGAATTTCTCTATTTCTTTTGCTGATTCCATATTCACAGTGATAGGAGAGCACAGTATCATTCGGTGTGATAGCATAAATCCCTCACCGCTTCATTGTGTTTCCTATTAAATCATACCAATAGCTGCTGCAGTGGTGACCCTTTTCCAGCGCCGCAACAGTTTTCACTTTATAGCCTGACCTGAATCCGAGATGAACTGTTAAATCAATCTTATTTCCTCTCTCTCTCTCTCTCTCTCTCTCTCTCTCTCTCTCTCTCTCTCTCTCCTCTCTTTTGACTGACAAAAGTAAAAAAGATATTTCGCTTCGCGTTTATGTTTGCTTTTATAAATGTGCGTCTTATGAAAATTGAGCGAAACATTGAACGTATTAGATAGTCATTTAAATCATACGACACAAACACACATAAAAATAAAACTAAATGATCGCAACAAAATAGAGAATTAGTTTCAGCGAATTTTTATCTTAACATTTACGGGTTTTTCTCTTTCTTGTTTAGTGCGTTAGACTCGTCTCTCCCACAAAAGAGATGATATCTTTCGCATTAGTTTTTGCGGGCGTTATGGCTCACTTGACTTATTTGACAAACGAATCATGTATTGAATGGGACATATGTTATGCCATTTTACCAATTTTTGCGTTGCTATGTGTGATACGAATGACGAGAGAAAAAGAGAAAAATAACGAAAGTTTCATTTAGAAAAAGTTTGAGAAAATAGCTCTCTTAGGGATGACAGCATTGCAACACATATACACACACTCGCTGTACACGAAATCAGAGTCAAAGTCAATAAAATAAATGTGATTAAATAAATGAATTTCATTGTGGGTTTGCATTTCTGTGCACGAAAAATTTTTTTTTAACAAATGATGTGACATCTCGAACGTCTAGGAAATACACAGTTTCTCAACTATTGTCATATGCGGGCTCTAACTTACGCTGCAATAAAGTTCTCTCTCTCATCTGCGATAAATCATACGCACTGTCCAAATATTACAGCAGCCATATTCTATAGCCTGTGCCGCAAAAACTTTATAGCTGTATATATAAAAAACTTATATAATATAACGTTTATATAAAAAAGTTTCGTGTCATGTTTGACGCTTCCTCGCCGTAATAACATAAAACAGAAACGGCAGCCGTATGTGTGCAGCTGTGTGTGTGGAGAATGACCTGAGGTCACAATACTATTATTGGACACCGCAACACAATATTAAGCGCTGCACCCAATTCAATATAAAGTTACAAACAGTAATTTATTACATACTATGTTATGTGCGTATAAAGAAAAAACATTCAAACTTCACTTTTCGACGCGAAAGTTAATCAACAAAATATTGCGCAATATTTGTGTGAACACACAGTGATAGAGAAAAAACATTCTTAACGGTTCTCGAGATATAGATTATAGTTGTAAGTCAGCTATTTTTGTCCACCGAAAAGATGGCTTATATTTTATTAATAGTTTTAAAATGATAGATGATTGTCTAAAATCTAATACTACACAGTGAATAAATTATTTTAAAACATTTATCATTTTTTGTGCTCTCTCTCTCTCTCTCTCTCTCTCTCTCTC
>JAQIXJ010000313.1:0-40043 GCA_034700185.1 Phthiracarus laevigatus
GCATATCCTGTCCATGCCTGAATTTCTTATATGTTGTAAACCGGTTAGATGTCAACTTGTTTTAAAAATTTCACAAAAATCGGTATTACGGAATTATTTTGGTAACCGATTTAGTAATCACACATACCCTGTCCATGCCTGGATTTATTATATGTTGTAGACCGGTTATGTATGAACATGTATGGGAAATTTTACAAAAATCGGTATTACGGAAATTTTTTGGTGACCGAATATTTTTTATTCCTATTTGCCTAATTACTACCTATATAATACTGTATGAATGAGTAGAGTATTATACATGAGATTTTATTGCTGCTGACAGAGTGAGAGTGAGGGAAGGAGTGAGGAAGAAAGGAAGAGAGAGGGGTAGGGAGGGGAGGACAGAGAGGATAGGGAAAGAAGGTAAGAAAGAGAGAGAGAGAGAGAGAGAGAGGAAAGTAGAGAGAGGGAAGGAGAGAGAGGGAAGGAAAGAGAGGGAAGGAGAGAGAGGGAAAAAGGGAGAGGGAAGGAGAGAGGGAACGAGAGAGAGGGAGAAAGGTGAGAGATAGAAAAGAGAGAGGTAAGGAGAAAGAGAGGAAAGAAGGGAAGGGAATGAAACGGAAAACTATTTTTATATATATAATTACAAACTTAAAAATTTATGATTTTAAATTATAATCAAAGTAAGCGCATTACTAATGTTCATTCTTGTTTTGTATTGTTAAAAATGTTGTAAAAAAAATATTTAATGACAAAAAAGATATATTTTATTTGAATTTATTTGTTTATAATAATTATTTAAAAACAATTTGTGGTATATTAATTTAAGAACTTTATAGTTCGTTTAATGGAACTTCCTGTGAAAACAATCACATTCTTCAGAAATAAAGAATCTGATTTCTCATACATATGTAAAATACTAATTTAATTAAATTAATATTTTTAAATTAAATTTGAAAAATTACGGAATTATTTATTTTATATATTGATTCTCTTATTAAAGTTTAAACTGATAATGCAAAATAATTATAGTTTAAGCTTTTAAGAAATAAAATCAATACTTGATGAACTAATTCATTCTCGATTATCTTATCACTACATCTAAAAATAGTCAAGTTCCTTAGATAAACAACTTATTAGAATTATTTCAATATTTTTTCTTAAATCACCCTCTTGATCACATCTAAGAGAGTAAGCAGTCACGTAATTTATTTTTAGGAATACCAGACTTTGGTTTGCAGTTCCAACTTAATTATAAAATGAAAGTAAAAAATAACAAAAATTAACACAACAAAACAGCTTTTTTCATAAGATATATGACAAAATTTAGTAAGTTTTGATTAATTTAGCAAGAAATACAAATTCAAAAAAGATCATTTATAATCTAATACTTCCATATTTTAACTGAATAAATGTCTTGAACAGTTGAAAATACAAAACTCCTTTACTTTTGATAGATTGCAAACGTTCAGACGGACATACTAAATATGGTCATTGTTAAATGCATGAGCATCAAAATTTTATAATTTCATGTATCATTTTCATATTTTTTATAAATATTTAATTAAATTTTAATAGAAAAGAAATAATAAATATGGAGCATGTGTTGTCTTGATTTTTTGGTTGTTATTTTCAAATCGATTTGTTCAAATAATATGAAAAATGTAGAAAAAATTAGAGTTGAAATAATTGCTTATACTACAATCAATATAATCTATATTTAAAAAATTCTAAGAAAAAACAAAATCGACTATTTATTATTAGGAAACAAATGATTTTAAAAAACTATAAGGAAAGTTATAATAGCCATCTTTAAATAAAGTTTTTATTAGATAATCAGATAAGTAAATAAATTAATTGAATAGTTTGTTAATTTGCGTTTCCATAAAACCCATTATATTGTAGTATAATATTTATGTAATTTTTTTATCAAACAAATAAAACATTAATTTCTTATGAGGCACGCTTTGGCGATTGTAAAAACTTATAAGTTTAATTTGTTAGACGCATGAAAAGTTAATTTTGTCAACCTTGATTATAAACAATTGTTTACCGTTTTGTTTTGACAACTTATGAATGATTTTGTCAGTTATGACCAATTTTAAACTATTTTATTACTATACAAGCAGGTTTAGACACAATTTTGACCAAATCTAGGTTAATTAAAAATTAACTTTAAATCAAATTAGTCTACAACAGACACAAACGGGAGATTTCAAATCATAATTCATTCTATAAAATTTATTAATAACCAAATGATAACGATTCTAAGAATACGTTTTATAATTCCATAAACAAGAATACCATTTTTTGGTAGTTTAACTTCTTAATTGACTATACATGACTTTTTTTTATTAATTTCGAGATGTTTCAAAAACATTTTATTAAGACTTAACGAGAACGAAAATTGTATATGTGAAATATTGTATAAATATTCTTATCAATTTGTGATTATTTATTTAAAATTACATGAATTTGTATTTAATGTGCTCTTATTATGACAGTTAAATTATTGGTAATTTTATGAGTTTTATTCAAATTGAACAATTCAATTTAATAATTTTAGTTTTAACTTGTGATTTATTGTATTGATTAATGTTAAATCATTTTTCTGCTACTTAAATTTCAATTTCACACATTTGCATATCTAGAAAATCAATTTCAGACGTAAGTTTAGCTCTTGTTATGTCCTTAACCAGTAATTTAAATTCCATGTATGTTTGCTTTTTCTTCATTGCCATTATATCAAGTTTCAATTATGATAATTCATCTTTTTTCTTTTGGAAGTTATTTAATCTATATTTTGCTACTTTCTGCGACTCTTGTACCTGATGTATTGATTTGATAAAATCTCTGTTATTGGTTTCCACGCTTCTTTTAATAAAAACCATTGATTCCATCGAAGTTGAGGGCATAAAATTTTATTGTAAATGAAGTTGTGATTATTTTCGGATTTATGGATGCCACAATTTGTTCTTGGAAATTTTCTATGGCCATTGAAAATAAATCTCGCAACTCCAAAAGCAGATCATTATTTTGATTTAAATTAGGATTCTTTTGTATAAAACGTAACACTTTATAGAATTCATCAATAACTTTAGCTGGAATAAAGCAACACAGCTTTCAATCAATATACTTCTTATAAGTAATTTCAAAAAACGATTGAAGCATTTCTATAGCTTTAAGTATGTCGCATTAAAGAGCAAGCGGATGATTAAGTCTTTCAGAATCTCTTCATGGAAGTTGGCTTTTAAGTCCTTTAAAGCACATGGCGTGGTACATCATAGCCTTTGTGAAACCTTGATTAAGTAATCGCTTGCAAATTTTGTTGAAATTCTTACAAACAACTCGTAATCGAGCCAATCCATCGTACGATAAGAAAGATAGTATAATTTCTAATATATAAATCGGTAAATCGAGAATATTCTTACTTTCTGGATTATCCATTTTTCCAAAATGTCAAAATCGGTTTTGTTAAGGTTTTATAAATTTTCCTAATGCATTGTATAAATTGAGTAGAAAATAATATTTATTTAAAACAATTCTGAATAAAACTATTTTAAGTTTGTGACAAAATTCTATATTGGAAAAATGTGTTATAAGCTGATTGCTAATGCAGACTTTGTTTAACTGTTTTCATTAATAAACATTTTAAAAAATCCTACAATTTCTAATCGTTGACATAGGTTAGTCTTCTGACTAAATACATTCTTCCAGCTTCTAATATAAAAAATGCAAGTGGATTATTATAATTTAAATCAGAATCTTTTTAGTCGCAGGAGTAAAAATTCATAAATCTGACATGGTTTTAAATATTAAGTTATAACGTTTCTCTAGCTCCCAAATACAACTAATTTTTATTATTTTTTTTAATACACTGTCAACTTCAACATTAAAACAAATTAAACTTTATATAATTTTCAATTTTAATTCTTTTGTTATTATTTAAGTTTGTTTAAACAATTTTATGTTGTGGTTATATTGTCATTAGTTGCTTATTTTTGATGATTATGTGATGCATATCTTTACAAACATAATTTCCACATTAACTATGATCATTTCTAGTAGTCTTGGTTTTTTCTTATTCGCAGAAATCATTTACTCATTAAATAAGCGTTAAAAAATGTAAAAATTAAGATTTAATTTTGGTATTTATCGAAATAGTATTTTTAATTGATGTAGTTTGTAACTTTATTGAATCAACTTATGAACAAAAATTCACAAATTATTATTGTTAATTGTTTTTTATGTTAGTTATCTCTTAAAGATTTTATAATTTATCCGACTATCTTACGATAGACTAAATAAGAGCTTAATTTGTATATTTTTTCTAAGAATTGAAACTTTAATCTATTTCATATTAAAATTTTTCTAATTAGAATAAGTTAATCTTTTTGATAACTGTAAATGAATATATAGTTTATAATTCTATAAGTTGGTCATATTGTTTTGAATGTATGAGGGTTTTGTTTCTCTGTATTCGAAAATAAATATTTCTTCGTGCAAAATAAGTCAATCTTCGCAACTATAAATTGTTATAGCTCTGTAAATCAATAGACTAATATTTATATCTAGTTTTAATTAATTGATTAATTTATTTCTAAAAATGGAAGTAATTTTAATATTTGCGAGAATAAAATATTAATTTTTTTAGTTTGTTCACAACAATCAGCAATAATCAGTTTACTGAAAGATATTGATAAATATTATAAAGTATAGCAAACTATCAAACTTGAATGCAATCAAATCATAAACTTACAGTATAAAAGTATAAATTTATACGGAATTCTGTACTTACAGTATAAAAGTATAAATTTATACGGAATTCTGTTTTTTCTGTATTTTTACAATTCTATCTTTCCATTAAAAACCTTTTAGTATCTTTCACATAGATCTGTAAAGAGTTAAATTTTTTTAAACAATATAAAAGTTTCCATGTTTTTATTTTTCTACTTAAGCGTATATTTTTCTGTTGAATGTTTAAAATTTATACTAAGCAGTAAATCGTGATAAAAATTTTGTTTAAAAATTTTAACTAATTGTTTTATGTATTTGCGTAATGTATGATATGACTTACATTCACAAAATTTGTTAAATTAGAATGGTAGACTTGTGAAAGGAAAACTATTTAGTTATTTTGACTTCAATAAATGATTATTAATTATAATAAATAAAATTAGAATTTTTTAAATATTGTTAATTCATTTTATATAATAAATTTAGTTTTATTTATAATTTAATTCCACATGGTTTTTTTTTGCATTATAGATGGAATAAATAAAATAGATTTTTTAAGAAGCACCATTTGCAAGTTTGTGGTCTAATTGTTTGCAAACAAATATAGAAATTTTTTCTTAATTATCTTCCGATCAGTGATGCAAGTGCCCAAACAAAACATGTGTGTTTAAGATTCAAACTATTTAAAAAAAGTTTCGACAAGCAATTGTTATCATATCATTTTTGTCTGTTATTTCTATGGTAACTCATTACTTCAGCGCCAAGTAATCAAAAAAATGATTCAAATTATAGTTGAGTTACTGCAGTAATTAATTTTTTTCACTTTGTTATAAAATGAATTTGAAATTGTAATATCATTTCCATAGTTATTGCAAACTCATATTGTATTGGTTGCGTTTAATATTTTTTCGGTTTATTATCAAGATTTTTCTAAGAATTATTTTGAGTTTTTAGTCTGTTGCGCATTTAACTACACGTAATAATTTGATCGTTTGTATTGAAAATAAAAAATTTACATGTCGTTAGATTTTATATGATTTTAATCAGTTTTATGTAAACCATGTTCTAGAAAAAAGAATAAGAAAAAAGAAAAAACTATTATTTAACATTAAAAAATGGATAAGGAAAATCAAAATAATAATAATGCTGGATTGATGAAATTTCAAATTATGAACACTGTTGACGAGCTCAAAAAAATGCTATTAACTAAAACGAAAATTATCTGTGAAGACGAAAGTACATGGTTCATAGGTATTTATTTAATACTCCATTATTATTGTTCACCAAAGAAAACATCTTTTAGTGTGCATGAAGAAATGAAAAACATAAATGGGTTATTTAGATAAGGTGTCTGTATAATTATTTTGCAAAAAACTTAACTTTCTATTCTTATAATATTTATTAGAATCTATTTTAAATATAATCTATAATGATTCTATCCATAGAAATTAAAAGGATTTCTACTTAATAAACACAAATACTTCAATCTTGCTAGTTTAGTTATTTCAGCTATTTCGTTTAGAAAAACTTGCAGTTAAGAACTAAATAACAGTTAAATGTTCTCTATTAGCTCAGATTATGATAGATTTTGTTTTTAGATTATTTTTTAATATGATTTTTTAAACATTTTGCAGATTTTTTGAAAAGATTTAATGAACTATTGACAGAAAAAGAAGAGGTAGATAGAACTTTAACTACCCTGAAAATGGAAATTTCAAAATTAAAATGTGAATTTATTAGCTTGTATGCAAACCTGTTGCGAAAGAATAGAGAAATCGATGGTTTAAACAGAAAATTTCAAGCGATTCAGAAGGAAAACAGTTTATTGCGTTGGTTTTTACAAAACGCTAAACTTGATAATAAAGAATTAAAGGCTGAAATGGATTATTTTGGACTTTTTTTCAATGGTGAAATTTGGAATTATAAAATGTAAACTGATTCAAACATAAAGCTTATACTTAATCTAATTTTTTTAGGATTAAAATCAATATAATAAACATAAAGTTTAAATAAAGTATAAAACATTTTTTATACAATTAGTAACAATGAATTAAATTACATTTATAATATTATAATTCAGAATAACTTCAAATTAGTTCTAAACCTATAAAAATAAATCATTTTGAAAATACCTATAAATTTAGGTCAAAGTTGGTTATTTAATTCATATGTTAATAATACAAAACAAGCCAAATAAAAACAAATAACTAAAAAAATTAAAATTTCTGGCATTATTGATATTTCTCGAAGAGTTAATCTTTAAAAACTAATAAGCCTATCAAATCAATTGATATATTATTACTAATGTCGAATTTAATTTATATGTTTTAATTATTGCCTTTTTGTTAATTAAATAATGTTAAAATGTGTTATATTAAAGTGATAATAAATACGCGATTAGTTTACTGGACGAGCTAGTTCTCACACTTTGACGTTTAGGCTTATTCAAAAAATGCAACTAAAAGATTTCAAGTTATGAATGTCATAAATTAAAATATTATTCCCATTTTGATATTAAAAGTATAACATTAAAGAAATGATATTATTAGTTCTCTATTAATGGGAATTATATCGATTATTATTATTTTATTTTAACGATGTTATTAGTTCAGAGAAAGATTAAGAAAATTATACCATAAAGTCTTTAAAATGTTAACCATTGAAAAGATATATTAAAATTTTTATTATTTTAAAAAACTTTTAAAACAAGCATTTGTGATAATTTGCGCTAGATAAGTTGTCTAAAAGATGGGACAGTAATTTTGTTAAATCATTAAATTCTGTTTAATTAACAAATTCGTTTAATTAACAATATTATAATTTTGATAATAAATAATACACAATAAAAATGCTAGTAATAATCTATTACAAAAATGACTCGAAAATTAACAAATATATGTACTGTGTATTTTTTCTTCATTTATTAAACTAAAATATTAAAGGAAAAAATTCGAGATCCATTGCAAAAATTTAACTATACTTAGAAAATTAATAATATTTTTTAGCCAAATTAAAAGAATTTTAAAGCAACATCTTAGTTATCTTTCATACTGCGGGTATGTTGTTCATTATAAGAAAACATTAATTTTTTCTTATATCAATGTTATTTCAGCTATATTTATACAAACATCCCCAAAATCTCAATTAAAAATATTTTTTAATGCTCGCCATGTATTTATTATTTCACAATCAAAAACACTTAAACTGGAATTTATACCATTTTTCGAACACAATTAAATAGTGGTAATAAAAACTTTTTCATTGCAATAGTTTTGTATTTTTTTGCCCAAACATAATCAGAAAGATATAATAAATTAAAATAACAATTCTTATAGACATTTATAAAACACAATGAAGCATTCAAAATTAAAAACAAATAAATGTTCACTTGAATATCACTTTCATATAGAGCTTACATTGTTTTTATTTAATAAAAAATAAATAATTTAATTAAAGTATTAACTATTAAATTATGTTCAAACAAAATTATATAAAATACTTGCGAACAAATGCGCACACCTACAGACGGTGAGAAGGATATCGATAAAACCATAAGCTCTACTCTTTACCAAATTTATGAACTAAACATGTTAGACACATTCATAGATAGCTGACTTTCTAATAACTATACAGGAAGATTCAGAAGAATATTTTAGGCTAGAGCTTGCCAGTTTGAAAAACTTACGAGTATTATATACGTGCTATGTTCAATCGTCAAGCTTGTGCGGACGCCGTTACAGAAGGACAGACAGACATTGATAAATCAATAAGCTTGCTATTTTTTCAAGAAAGTGATCTAGAAAATTCAATTGTAGAATGTGTTAGAAAAATTAGTTCAGAATTTGAATAACATTCAAGAATATATCTATAGTAAACCTTATATCTAGACAAATAATATATATATGCAGCTAACTAGTATTTCAACTATGTCACCATAAAAATATATGGAGCTTCCAACTAGATATAATAAATAATTCTTTAAATGACTCAAAAATGATATAAAACTTTCATTATTAATAAAATATATTATTGCTGAAACACTATCTTAGAATAAATTAAATTAACATAACCCAAAAAAATTATTAAATCTATAATTAATTAGATTGGACGACAATATATATAAATGATTCAGTCCAGATTTGGAGTGTCTCTAAAATTTAAATTATATTTTGGAAATACATATCAATATTGATATTTCTATCATTGAAATGAAGTTTGAGCCTAAATAATTGAAACTAGTTCATGCAAGCCTTTAAAATTTGTATCAAGGAGTTAAGTAAGAAATGGTAAACACTTTTATATTATAATTTAACATTTAAATGTTTAAACGAATTTCATGTTATGATAATTGTTTTATCAATTTAAATAAGACAACCATACAATTTAAGATCGTTTTATGCTACGTATTTATTCAAAGCATAATATACAAAATTTATCATCTATTTAATGCCTTTTTTTAAAAAAATTCGGAGTAATTTTAGGTTTAATGCTATATTATATAACCTGATTTTCTAATTATAAAAATTTTGTTCATATTTTAACAATAAATATTTAAATTGTTTAATAAGACAAAGTAATATATTTAGATGTTTTGCAATGAATATAATTCAGTTATAATATAAAAGCTTGTTGACTATTGAAACAATTGAAACGTGATTAAATTGTGTTGAAGCTTGTAAGTACGCATTGACAAGTTTGAATAATGACTTTGAAAAAACTTGTAAAATTCACTTTTTATTATTCGATTGTCAAATCAAAATAAAATTCAATAACATATACTAAAAACAATGATTTTAAAATATTTTTAACATTTCTCTTAAATTCCTTTATTCTATTATTTTCTTTATTTCATAATTCTCATATGCAATTATTCTTTTAAAGTATTATCTTCTTAATGCAGTTTCATACTTTTTATAAAGTTCTTTTTAAATATGTTTTTATAATTAATATTTAAATAATTATGAATGATTAATGATATCATAAAATTTTTAATTTCTTATTAAACCGATAAACCGATTTTTAAAAAGTTAATATAAAATTTTGTTAGAGGAATTTAATTTAAATTTGTAAAATATATCTAACATATGATTTTTATTATTTATACGATAATAATAACTATTTCAATTGAACTTATAGAATAAAAATAGATTTAATAACAATGGTATTTTCCGAAAAGTTTTCGTACTTGTTTGCAAACGATGGAAAATTTAATAAATATTTCAAGGTTCTTTTAAACGAAGAAAAAAATAATTATTGGATCGACATTCGGCTGTTTTATGAGAACCAGCCAACTAAACATGGTGTTACCCTAACTCAACTTGAGTATCTTTTTCTCGCCAAGTATTTCAAAGCTTTGCACCTCAAAGAACCAATAGCTGATGACTATTTTATGAATTTGTTGGATCCAAACTGGAACCATAGTCGCCAATTAAAAGTTTACAAAATTGACGACTTTTTTTATAATATTGAAATGACTAAAGTATTACAAAATAGCGACCTAAAAAGAATAAAATTGTCCATAAACGATATTGCCAGACTTTATGAGCTGGATCAAAGTAATGAAAAAGTATACAAAGAATATTGTACAAATGATGAAAAACATGATGGTTTATAATAAGCCTCTTGTTTTATTTATAACTAACTTATAAGTTTTAATCGCTAGAAAATCTTCTATATAAAATTAATTATAGTCTGTAAATGAATTTTAAGATTGACAATAAGGGTTTCAAGTTAGTTCTAGTCTTAAAACAAACTAAAAGAAAAACAAAATAAAAATTTCATATTTTATTTGCATTATATTATTTTATTAGCAATTTATTTAAATGCAAAACTTTTTCTTACTTAAGACAACTATTTTAAAAAAAGCATTGAAATAAAAAAATAAAAAATAAGATTTAATTTTATTTCGAATCTATTTATATTAGGTTTTTTATAAGTTCTATTGAACAAATGTTCTTCCTAATAACAAAAATCATTAGCATAAACTAGAATTTAATTTCATAAATAATCCTTTGATTACAGCCAAAATAGTAGTTTATAAATGTGTTTAATAAAAACAATTTTTGAAATATTCGAATTAACTTCTTTTAATATAATTGATTTTTATTAATAACTATTTTTAAAAGATGTATAAAATTTTTAATTTTAAAAATGTTAAAATTAGAATTCGTAGATAAGTTCACTATTTTGTTTTAATTAAATGAATTCATAAAAAAATACATTTATTTGTGTGTTAAAATTTATTGCGTTTTGATTTTTTTTCATTTTCGTATAAACATTAGATACAATGCAAACATTTATGAATAAATATACTTAACTTTAATAAATCAACATACTCAAGGAGTTGTTTAACTATTAAGTAATTATCTGGAAAATAAGCTTTTATGTATTGAAAGATTTATAAAAGTTGTATAAAAGTTCTATTAAGTTTCATATAAAGGATATTGATTTTAAATCATTTTCGGTTTCAAATAACAGATAGTAAGGATTTGATTAAGATATTCTAATTCTATGAAAAATTACTATTATTTCTAAAAATAAATTTTTTTAAAAGTAATTATTTAAGGACTTTTGAAATGTTGGAAAAGTAAAAATCAATGTTTATCAAAACAATAAATTAAATGTCCTCTGTTGCTTCAATTTTAATTGTAAAATTAAAATTTTATCTCTTAAAACTATTGCAATCGTGAAATTGTTTAATAATAATGTTCTATGATTGAATATGACTTGTTTAAAATCAAAATAAGTAAAAAAAATTTACTATTTTGTTTTAATTTTCTAAATAAAGTAAACAGTAATTATTTTTCATTAAAATCTCGTAGCTATGTTGTTTGAGTGCAAACTAAATAATGAATAACCAGTATTTATAATATCGAACCCCTCAAGATTTTCCAAAGAAAAATGTGGCATCTAAAATAAAACAAACATATTTAACAAGAATTTTTTTAAAAACCATTATTCAAAGTTATTTTATAATCTAAATTTTATTATGTAATGTGGTAATAAAGTATTTTAATGTTTAAACTATTATTCTTACTTTGTAAAAGTCAGCTATTATGTTAGAATTTTCCATCTGCTCTTTAATATGGTGAAAGAATTTCTCTAAAAGCTTTAATTTAATTTGTGTAAATAAATCGAAAATTTTATTCACTTAAAAATTATTTGAAAAAATGACATTCAAAATTTTCTTTTGGTTTTGCATGTAAAAAATTTTCAATTAAAAAGATTATTTAAATGCTAAAAACTGCTATTAATTTTTTATAATATTACAAATAATGCTAAACTTGTTTTTTTTGAACAATTGATTTAAGTTTTAATAGTTTGGTTAAAAATTTACTAAAAAGATATTTTAACCAGACCTACGATTTAAAAAATTACATTAATCAAAAAACAATTACACTTTTAAGTATTTGAAAATAAAATAACATCATGTACATTGTATTATGTGTTCTATGAAAATATTGAATTATACTTTATTATACTGCTGCCGCTAACGTCAACGTGTCATACGTCACTAAGTAAGTATATTTTAAAAATAACTATCGGTATAGTTGTCTAAGTAATTATTCCACAATTTTTCTGGGGACAAAATACAATAAGACTTGAGCTGTGATTAAGCAAATACTACTTGACAAAATTTATTAATACTAGTGGTTTAGCGGTGATAAATTAAATTATTTGTTACAATTTAATAAAAAAATGAAATAAACTATCGCCAATTTTGATAGCGCGTAGTTATTTTGAACTTTAAATTATTTATAGAAATAGAAATTTTATTTTATTTTTGAAAAATAAAATACAATAAAACAAGCTATAATATTTGAAGAAAAAAAAATCCACTTAACACAAAAAAACTTTAAACCTTACTCTTAACATGTCTTCAGTCTTATGGTAATACACAATTCTTGGTAATCCTGGGAATTTTTCTGTTATAATAAGATATCTAAATCATAGAAAATCACAAAATGGCTTAAACAGATGCCATAAAATAATAATTGGATTAGAGCTACTGTTCAGTTTATTAGAACAGTATTTTCAAATTATGTTCAGATGAGGCAGACAGTATATACACTATCGGTTTCTTTAACCTAAATATTGAAGACTAGTGTCATTTTTACAAGAACTCTGCTAATGTAAGGAAACTATTATTAAAATTTATATAATAATACAAAAAAAAACAATTTTGACGTTCAACAAATGGTTGAAAATAGGCTAAGGTTTGTCGATGGAAAAGCTTGTCTGATTCAGACTAAACGATTGGGAGAGCAACAGTTCACTCACGAGAAATGAATGACTTCATAAAACACAAGTAATACTGTGATTATTTTATATTTTACTCAAAAAATCACAAATATTTTTGTTTGCTTCAAATAAACTTTGAATAAATATCGAATAAGTTTTTTAAAATTTTAATATTGAGTCGTATATTATTAAAAGTGATAAAAATGTTCTATATTATGAATTAAATATTATAAAAATTAGAACGCAATCAAAGTTTACTTATATGGCTATAATACTATAAGCCACAATTTTATACAACTATTAAGTATTATAACATTAAATGTAAAGAATGTTTAGTTTTCTTATTGAAGAGAAAGAATCACAAAAAGGTCTGAACATAATTTATTTATCTGCATAAAATTATATTTTATATTTAGTCCAATATAAAATTTGATTTTATTGTCATGAATAAACAAAAACATTCAAATGGTTCAATTAATTGCGTAATATTGGTTAATGTACTTCTTATTTTAAAATATTGAATATAAATTGAACTAAACAAATTGAAAGAAAGGATTTCAGTAAAAGGAGTTTTAATAGTTATTAACATAAAAAAACTTTATTGAATGAAATAAACATGCATCACAAGAAATTTCATAGCGAAAAAATATACGGTATTTTATCCTCAGACTTTATGTGATTAAATTGACCAGAAATCTTCTGTGTATAAATAGGGTTGTTTTAATTTTTAAAAATTTGGTTGAAATTTTTAAGAATATTTTCATAATTTCAATTTAGTTATTATCACTTGTAGCTGTGTTTTGATAATATAAAGTTTTTGTAAATAAAATTTACGTTTTAAATAACTGGAAATTAAATTTATTTCATAAATAACAATTAAATTATTAAATTTAATTTATAAAACAAGTTAAGAACGGGCAAATAGTTGATTTTGTTTTTTATATCTGTTTTTTTGTAAATTTTTTGTTTGGATTTAATGTTTGCTTTACTGAGTAAACTTCATAATTTTTGTTTAATTTATATTCTCGCATTATGTTTATATTTTCAACAATAATTAAATTGTGTTTTTTCCAATGTTTGATGAAACTGAGAAATTAAGAATCACCAAAATCTTTATAAAGTTTACTAAATTGTTTAGTATCGATGATTTATAAAACTTACATTTGATATGACTTAATATGTCCGAAAAAACAAATAACAACTTATCCATATTTAATATTGGTTATGAAAATCAAATGTAATTTTCTATTTTTTATTATCTACAGCAGTGCAATAAATTTTTTTGTTTAACAAATGGTTGAGCCGGAAGTCAAAAATTTATTAGACTTACCATTGTAATTATTGGAAACGATTCTTTCATTTTTGTCATTCGAAGATATTTCTGAAATAAGAATTGTTTGTCAAGGATTAAATGCTGTTTGTCAAAAGATATTAAACCACGGTTTTATTAACGCTGAGAATTTTCACGCAAAATGCTATAAACTCATTAAAAAGCAACTTCCGCGAAGGGAGTCGGAGCGACGATTGCATTCACTTTCCCGCAACTGTGATGTGCTTATTGCAATCGAGACAAGATTATCCCTATTAAGCATGACATATTTGAAATACATGGATTTGAACCTTTGCTGTTTTGTGCCAGGTAAAGTGTTAGACGAAATTTTCCGAGTGTTGAGGTTTATTCAAAACTTTTCTATATTGCCACAACCTCACGAACTGCTTAAGGAACTAAGAGATCTATCCGGAATGGCCATGGAACATTTTGAGGAGAAAATCTCGCCTTCGCTTAAAACGAAGTTATCAATAACTACCTCTGTATTGAAAGAAAAAGTCGTTTCATCCTCATATAATTCTCGTAAGTTATTGCCAAAAACTCGCGAATCTACAATTAGTTTTGATTATTTAGCAGGTTCAAGTATTGCCGAAAGTGAACAAGACGATGAAAGAATTATAAATAATTTAATTGAAAAAATGGATTATACAAAACGCAAATTAAAGAAGTTCAAACTGAAGTTAAAAACATTTTCGACTTTAAAGTATAAGATAATATCATTGAAAAATAAGAACAAAGAATGTGAGACAAAGTTACATGAAAAGGATAAAAGAATTTTCGAATTGCAGGCCGATTTAGAGGAACTTAAGAAACGCTTTTGTGATTACACCAATAAGAGAAATAAAAAATTGAAAAAACCTAAATATTATGTAATAAATAACAAACATTTACAATAGATTTTTCGATTAAACAAAATTTTAGTCAATAAAAAGTTTCAATATTTAAGATTAAAATGTAAAATTGAAGTTTCAATAATTTTTATATTAATAACAATATTTTATCGCTTTTGCCAATATTATTATAAATTTTATAAGGTAAATAGATTTTAGCACAATTTTTTATTATTGGAAAATTTATAATATGTTAAATTAAATGAGTTAAAAAAAATCTGAATATCAATTTGTTAAAATCAAAATAAAAATTTCTAAATGTTTAAAATACTTGCATGTTTGTAGTTATTAGATTTTTTATTTACTAAAAATGAAACTAAGAATATTCAATTTAAAATAGCCTAAATCAAAACTATTTTAGATCAAAGTTCTTGCACTATAAAATGTAAACATTTATTTCTCCTTTTAATCAAATATTTTTGAAAAACATCTGATGTTTGCGAGTAAGTGGCAGAAAATTACTTTGATGCATAAAAGTGCATTTAATGGCAATATTTATAATTTTAATCCAATGCTTATTTCATTTGCTTTTTAGAGCTCTAATAATATATTAACTTTTGCTTAAAAATGTTTTCAAATAGTGTTCCAAACTATAAAAAAGACTTGATTGCTAACAATGCAATTTTTCCTATCATTATGTAAATTACTTATTCTCTATAATATGGTTATTCTGTATTTTTAGAGTCTTAGTACAGTAAATTCTTGTAATGATTATCAAATACTTTTGTTTTGAATTGTAAAATCAATGCAAACATTAATTCTACAAAATTTTAGTTAGAAAAGTCTGTTTTTCTAACCTTAGTTTTTAAACCTTATTCAGATAAGATGATTGAAAAATTTTGAACAATAGATGGAGTTTTTTATGGAAGTAAAGTTATATTATTGTTTAAATATTAAAATTTTAATTTTAAAATAAATAAAATTATTATTACTGGAAAAATCTATAATTTTCATAAATACAATTACTAATTTGAAATAAACAAAATACAATAAATGTAAAATGTCAATATCTGTTAATAATTTATAAAACTAAATATAAAATTTTAAACCAATAGTTATTCTATAGGGATAATTTATTTAATTTAATAAATTAACATTTTTATAAGGTATTTTTACAAGGTTAGTATAACTATAGTACCTCATCAAATAAAAGTATAAAAAAATATAATCTGTTGTGTTGAATTATAAGTTATATAATTAAAAAGTTGTATTTAAAAGTGAAATCAACGTTTTATATTGAAAACAATTTTATTCCCTCTTTGTTTTAGGATAACACTTTCTGTCGATAAAATACCAATACAAAAAATTTATTTTAAATATATAAATTAAAAAAAATAATAGACAAATATTATCAGTAAGCTTTGATCCTCATGTTCGAAAATATATCAATATTATATTTTAAACGAACTTAAACTTTCATTATTGATAATCTTTCTAATCATCAAAATCTTGCTTTTAAATTCATTAATGGCAGCTTTAATAACGGATTTTCAATTTAATGATGTCTAAGAATTAAATAAAAATTAAGTAAAACACGATTTTAATAATTTTTAGTCATTTTCTAACTCGAATGATGATTTTATCGATTTCGTTTAATCACGTTTCAATTGTATAGTTCTTGATAACATGTTATTTTTGTATCTAAAATTTTTATTTTTAATTTCTTAATAATTTTTACTATGACTTCATTTTTAATACAAAGTTTGAGTTATTACTTCAAGGACAAACACTTAATAAAGTTTAATTTCAAACTAATTAATCAAAACTTGATTAAGTCATTTTTATACTCATTGTGTTTTTTAGATTCATTGATAAATATATTACTAATAAACATTTCAAAAATAAAAAGTTTTAATGTTTATACTTTATTATCATATTTAGTTTATTTTTTATGTTAAATCTATTTTGCTTTTGACGTATCACACTATTTTGTACAATAAACTTGCTATTATTCAGTCACAGTTACTTTAATTTATAAGCATTAAGAAATAATAGAATGCAGTGCAAAAAATCAGTAAAACATTCATTCATTTAAAGTTGCTACAGATTTCAAGTAGAGACTTACAATCTTGGTGTCTAAGAACTATAAATGTTTATTTATTTAAATAATTGACTAGTTATTTAAAATTTTAGAAAAAACATATTCTTGAAAACATGGAAATAAACAACAATTACAATTATTTAAATGTTGATGCTATTGAAAAAAATTCAAGTAATATTAATACTGTTGTTAATAGTGTCTAAAAATTAGAAGTTAAAACTAACTCAGCAAACGACATCAATTCTAATGTAAAGTTAAATAATGTAACATCTGATGATAAAAAGAATTGTACATTGTTTTTACAACGCTAACAGATTATTTATATCTAATAAGGAAGAAGACTTAAAGTTTTCATACTTTAACGGACAAATCAAACTTAAGGATAATAAAGCTAAGAAGTCAAAGTGTATGCCATTTTATATTTTTGCTGATCGTTTATATGGTGTACATAGAATGAAGAGTAGTAAATATAACATTTTATGGTTACGAAATTTCAACAACATCAAGAAGACAAAGATTTATGTCAAGAGAATGTCAAAAAAAATTAATGTATTAAAATCAAAATTAAAAACAAAATCCGAAGAACTAATTAAACTAAAAAAACACAACAAATATTTGAGAGAAATTGTTCTTAATTTTCAAGATATAAACTCAATTATTTCCCACATTTCAGTTAATCCTCATCTTAAGTTTAAAGGCATTTCGGTTGTAACAGAATAAGTTTTAGTTTAATACTCAACTATTTATTGAATTGATTATAAGTTTTGTTTATTAAAAAATACAAATTAGGAGGAATGTTAAGTGTTATGTTTAGAGCTTAATTTACGCAAAAAATATTAAAATTGACAAAATAATGTTTTAAAAATGAAAAAGATATTAAGTTAGATTATAATTGAATAAAATATTACTTTATCGTAACTTGCGAACTTATTGTTATTAATTAATTCAATTAGGAAACCTGTTTGAATTGTATTATTAATAAATACTATATTTGTGTCCATATATGAACTTTAAAAATTTAAAATTTAAAAAAAGTTTTATTGAAATTATTCTTCTTTTTTTATCTAAAAGTATAGAAATAGCATTTTACAAGATTTTTCAAATTATAATTACTTTTAATATAAAAACTATCAATAAATAAAATTTTAAAATGAAAGGTCAAATTAATCAAAAATCAATTAAATAAAATATATTGAGAAAACTTTGAAACATTTTGTTTTTCATATTGATAATTAGAAAAAATTACGAATAAATGGTTACAAACCGCTAAAGTAGAAAACGTTAACACCTTTTATATTAACATAATTTAATGGGAGGGTTTGACTTGAGAAAAATATAATACAATAACAGCCATAAACTTTAAAAATTAAGAAAAAATATCCTTATCATTCTTGCTTTATAATTTGTTTTTAATGTATCAAGAAACATTTTCCCATTTGTAATTTATATAATAAACTTAATAAGCAAACGTGGCCTAAATAATTTATTCTGGTTAACAGATATTATCAACTAATTATAAAAGAAATAATAATTACAAATAACCATGAAAGTGTCAATAATTACCACCAATATTATATAACAAGCACAACGAAATTGTCCATTAGCTTTATGTACTCAAAAAATTATATAAAATGTATATTATATAAATCAATAAATTAAACAAGACAAAGAAAAATCCAATAAAAATTAACTATTGTATTATTTTAGCTTATTTAATATTTATTGTTTTAAAACTGTTTTTTTGGAATTTAATGAGGTACTTTAGTTAAGATTTATTGATAAGTGTTAAAACATTTATTACGTCAGATACTAAAATTAATTTTTTCATCGTGTCGCGTTTAATAATCTATTGAGACGCGAATTAACCAGTGTAAAATAGCGTGCATGCGTGTTGTTAATTTCAATTATCATTTTTAATGTTTTAAAAATTGACATTTTAGCTCACTTATGCAAATTCTACATTTAAATTACTTTTTAGTATTTTAATGTAAATGCAAAATATTCCTTAATAGTCTATATTTTTTTTAATCATTGTTTATTTTTAATGATCAATTATTTTGAAATGAACTCATTTAATTTTACGAAATTAAGTAATTTCAAAAAATCGTTTATATACGTTACAAATGTTAAAATCAATTAAATCTGAGGAGAAAGTAAGTTTTAATAGACATTTACTTTTTTATTTAACAAATATTTAAATGATGTGCATAAAACTACGATTAGTTATTTTTATTTGATATTGAAGTTATATGGTATCAAAGTTTTACATTTTATTAACAGTTTATTATACAATGAACAATTTAAAATGATAAAATTTCCTACAGTTTCATATAGAAAGGATGAAATTTAATTAAAGTTTTGTCTAATTATAATTTTACATTCCGATATATTATTATTTGTAGATGAAATAATTAAGTTTATTTACTTAATTCTACCAAATTTACTTTCTAGCTTATTCTATACTTTCAAAAATAAAATAAATATATAAATAAACTTTATCTAAAATTATTAAATTGGGAGTAAACAATTTTATAAACCATAAATTTTATTAGATTAAATACTAAGAGTGAATTTGTGAAAAATAAAATTAATTCTGCTTCGTAACTGTAACATCAATATAAACCACGATCATTTATAACTTATAATTATTAATTTCATTAATAATGTTTTTTTAGTATCGTAAGATTTAAAAACCTTTAACAAAACATTCTGTATCTATTAACGCCATCCTTGATGGACTTTACTAATTGAAGTCATCTTACACATAATTATATAATTGCACTTGAGCATATTGCGAAATGAAAATAATGACATTTATTCAAACTTATGATATATAACAACTTGTTTCTTAACTTATTTGATATTTGAAAATGTACAGTTGTAGTAGCAACGAGTGTGTTAACAATTACAATGTAAACATTGGCAGTGAGAATAAAAGCTTTATACCGCTTAGATTATTGGATTGTGCACACTCTTTGTGTGAATTATGCGTTCTTAAAATCTGCCAAAATAACGAATCATTTGTAAATTGTTCAATATGTAAATGCAAAACAAGCATCACAGAAACATTAATAAAAAATGTTCTCGCTTCGTGTCATGACATTCTTAAATTTAAAGAAAGCAATGCAATTGTTCAAGTTATACAACACGACACAGAAATCTTACCAATTGATCTATACTCGATTTCCAGTGCCATAGAATGTGGTTACATCACTGCCAAAAAATCAGCATTAACAGTAGATTTGGAATTAGAAACTTATGAAGAAATACCTAACAATCAATCTGAAAACTCATTAAGTTTTTTATCTGAAGAACAAGATTTATTGTTAATCTCCAAAAATGTTCAGAAAAATGAATCAAAAAACTTTAAAAAAGAAATCGAAAAGGGATTAGAGGTGTTTACAAGTTTAAAGAATAAGTATAAATTTATTGAAAAACTTACAGAAGAAACCAACTATTTATTCAAAAAATTAAAAGATACGGCCGTTGAAGAATTTCACCGACTGCATTCGACTTTACAATTAAGGGAAAAAGAGTTAATTACTGAACTACATGATCAAGAAAAAAACCGAATGGACGAGTTTCAAGTTGTAAAGAACGAATTAATTAATATGAAAACTGATTTAAAGGATAAAATGTTGCGCTTCATTCAACTACAAAGTAATAGAGAAAAACTCGCATTGAAGATGTTTGTAAAACAATCTAAAAAAGACCTCATTTTTATTAAGTACAATCCACCAAACATCGAACATGTATTGGACTTTAATGTTGTTGTAGCGAATGATCTTAAAAACTATGGATCATTAACACGTTCAGGTATTAACGTTGTTAATGATATCGAACATATTTCAATAAGTGAATACATTACTGATGATTCATCTAGCAACGAAGAGGATCAAGAAGATTCAATTGCAAGTGCAGAGGTTAATAAGTTTGCAACACCGAACGAAATCGTGACAGTTGTTAAAATCAATGATTTGTTCAATTTTTTTGTGACTAAAGATTCAGATAAAGAAAATTTTAATGAATTTAATAATACAATAAACAAAACTTGTGGGTCACCTTTTAGTCATCCGCCTGCTATTGATTCAATACAAATAGGTCAATATTTTTTTGTTTATTCAACAATGATAAAAAGCTGGTGCAGAGCATCGCTAGTGTACTTTGAAGAAGTGTCATCTATTGAAATAAATTTCATAGTTCATATGTTTTTATTAGATTACGGTGTTAAAGATAAGGATATTCATTGGTATAATGTTAGGGAAATGCAAAACGATTTATTTGATCTATGGATTTGGCCTGCGTTTGCATATAAGTGCGCTCTTTATAAAATAAAACCATTGAGTCTTGAAAAAAGATCTATGGAGTATTCGATTAAATTATTTCGAAAATACGCATTAGGCAGAAAAATGGTTATGTTTCTTAAAGATTCAATCGACGATATGTTGTTTGTTGATCTTATACATTATGACGTTCCTGACGTATCATATACGTTTTACACAATAATTCAAATACTAGTGAATAATCTATTAGTGACTATTGAAGAAAGCGAGGAAAGATGTTTATTGGAAAGATCCATTGTCAATCCAATTAAATATCCGGAGAATGAAGCATTAAAATCAATAATTGACGAAAGCTCTGTGTTAATATCCCATATAGAATCACCTGATTTGTTTTATGTGCAGTTTCAACGAACAAATCAATCTTTTCGAACTCTTTCAAAGAAAATTAATACTTTTTATGATGTTAAACACAACCGGAAAAAATATATCTACTTTAATCCGGAAACAACATTGCCATGTGCTGCACTTTACAAGAACGGACAATACTATCGGGCTAATGTCGAAAAAATTTTGAACTTTTATGAAGTTAAAGTCTTTTTGGTAGACATTGGGATTAAAGCTAATATTCATAAAACTAAGTTACAAATGCTTAAAAACGAATTTATCACTTGTTTACCACATCAAGCAATAGCTTGTAGTTTAATTCACGTAGAACCTGCTATAGGTTTTAAATGGAGTCAACATGTAACCGAATTTTTCCGTAATTCGGTTTCCAAAGATCAAGGACCACAAATTCTAACGATAACTGATCATGAACATGAATCTTATTTTACATCAAGTCAAAGAAAACTTAAAGTTGTTTTGAAAAGGTCTGATGGCAAAAATAGTAACATAATCAACTGGGAACTCGTAAGAAACAATTTAGCAATTAGCAGTGGTCCATTTTCATTACCGGATGATCAGGATTCACAAACATATCAGTCTAGCGAAACACATTGGGAACCGTCAACAAGCCATATAAATTATAAAAGTAATTCAATCGAAAACATAACTCTGTGTTACAAGTTCTCCGCATTTTTAGCTTTAAAAGAAATTTTTGAACGCAATCAACTTGCCAAAGTTAAGAATCGATCATCGCTTATAAAAGTTATTCCATTTGCAATAAAAAATCCATGGAATTTTTATGTTCAACTGGATAAAACAGAAATACAAAACCATTTCACACGCTTAATGAAAGATTTGAATAAAAAATACGATACATTATTAAAAATGGAAAAAAATCTTAAAGAAGGATCGTTTTGTGTATTTGAAATTGAAAACAAAATAGCACGAGGTCAAGTTATTAAATTTTTAATTAACCAGGGTGATGAATCGCTATGTTTAGTTCGAGCAATGGATTATGGCACAAAACATAAAGTCAAAGTTAAAGACATGCGTCGGTGCTCTGAAATCAATGATAAATATGGTCCGTTTGCAATCAAAGTTTCAATTGCAAATCTTAAACCAGGGTCTACAAAATCATGGACAAAAGAAACTAAAAAAGTTTTTGTATCACTAATAAATCATTTTGAAAAAGACTTATATATTCTAATAAATGAAGATGAGTTAAATAAAGAACCAGTTTCTGTGTCACTATATGGTAGAGAAACACCAAAACCGGGAGCATTTGAAATGAAAAAGGTAGATTATGTTAATATTAGCAATTATTTGATCACAGATGGTTTTGCTACATTTGATCAAATATTTCCGGAAGATGAAGAAATGAATGACGATAACGTCACACAATTCAAAGAAAATCTTCTAAAGAGTTTAAACGAAAAATACGCACTTCCATTAAGCATTCAACAGAATGGTACCATAAACTATAAAAATGAAGTTTATCCTAACGAAAAGGAGTTCATAGGAATACCAACAAGCATCTATGAATCTTGTGATGAATTTAAGCTTTCGTTTCGTTATTATAACAAAGAACTTAGTAAACAACAGTTATATATAATTGAAAACAATATAGAATTATTACGCAAAAAAAGGCAACTTATGCCATATAGGGGTGAATTTGAAAATATTTTAGCTTGCACTGCTTTTTTCCATTTTGATTCAACATGGAATCGCGCTGAAATTTTAGGAATCTCTCAAAAACGTGATGAGACTAATTACGAAATTAAAATACGGTTTGTTGACTATGGGCATATAAGTCACGTTATCTCAGATGATTTAAGTTCAGATATATTTGGCTTACACATACCCAAATTGGCGCTGGAATGTAAACTTTTTAATTTCAAGCCCGCTAACATCGACTCGAAAGCTAAAATTCTTGATCATATACAAAATAATGTTATGGACAAAAAATGTAAATTTATTTGGGAAAATAATCCAGATTTACCGTTGCAAGCAACAATAATGGTTCCTGATAACAAGTCCCCTGTTACTTATACACCATTAAAGAACATTTTACAAAATCTAAAACTATTAAAAAACGAACCGTCTGATAATGTCATACCAAGAGAAATTCAAAAAGTAATAGACTTTTGCGATTGTGGTCGTTTTAAAAAATATGCAGTTCAGTTTGAAACAAATAAATTTTATCAGTTGGTGGTATCGTTCCCAGTAGTTGAAAACTATGTTTTCATGCAAGCGCAAGAAGTGTATAGACCAAACGACTTAATTGATACAATAATTAACAAGGAACACGACGAGTTTGTATCTGCTTTGACAAACATAAGAAAAAATATCGATAGTTTCAAAAGGTTAGAATATGTTATTGAAAATTGTCCGTGTTTGGCACAGTACAACGACGACATGTGGTATAGAGGTTTAGTAATGAAAGTTTTTGATAACGAGACCGCCGAAATATTTTTTATTGATTATGGAAATGTTAATGTTATTAGATTTGATAAATTGAAGGAAATAACTGCCCAGTATTTGAAACCTTCAGCCCATGGATTTCTATGCGTTTTGAATAACATAAGACCTTATAATAATGGATCTTGGAGAGCTGGCAATAATATGCTAACGAATAATATGTTTGAAACATTGTCTGAATTAAACCCGTACATGATTATTGGAAATTTCAAAAGTTGCAATTCGTGGCCTTTTGAAGTAGATTTATATTTAAAAGATGAAAACGTTAAAAATGATCTCGTGCCAAAGAAGCACGCTCTTTACGAATTGATAGACAACAAATTAATTGAAGTTATAGATCATTATCTTGTTTAAATCTAATATTCAATTAAGATTAAATTTAAAACGTAATAATAGAATCATTAAAAAACTTAATAATAATGCATAAATAAAATTATGAAAAATGAGTTTAGTCTTTTGTTATTAATTTAAATATATAATAAAAAAATATTACTTGCTATTTATTCATTTATATGCAAAGAATTTAGTTAATTGTTGCTTGATGTTGGTATCGTTGTTTTAATGTTGCTTAACGTTTATTGGAAAAACAGAAAGCTAAAGTTTATAAAATTAAAAAAATATGTGGTAAAAAAACAGATATTTTATATTTATGAACGTGAGTTAAAAAATACATTTGATGAGCTATTAAGCGTGTTTTAAAGTTAAAAATAAGACTCAGTTAAATTTAAAAAATTGACAATAAACCCATTAAATGGTAATTTTTATTTCAATTAAAGTTTTTAAAATAAGTCTTCGTAATTTGTATAAGTTAATTACAGTAAAATAAAAAAATGTTTTACAGATTATTGCCACAAATAAAACTAGACTACTTAAAGAATTTTTTTAAATACTAATCTTGATAATAATTAAATGTAAAAAGCGAATAAAACCTTTTTTCCAATAACAATAGGAAAATGATCAACATGGATACAAATTAAGCTTAAAAATTTTTGCTTTTGTCACAAGATTATTCAAACAATACAGTTTACATTTTGTTTTATTTATCATTATAATTAACGTACTAGTATTTTATTATTAAAATGAAACAAAATACATTGAACTCTCAATTATTAAAAATAGAGATGTTTTAATGAAATTTATTAATAAATTAATACTTAATCAAAAAACAAATTAACCTTTAATGAATTATTGAAGATAATTCAATTAATGAAGACAATTGAAGTTTGAATAACAAGAGATTTAAACATAAAAAATTATTATAAATGTTATAATGATCAACAAAATTAATTATGTTGAATGTTGATATTTTTTAATATAATTTGGCGTTATCAAGTGTGAATTAGTCATATTTAATAAATCTCACAAGTATTCACAAAAAAAGTTATTAAAATTTTGTATTATTTTTGTATAAAAATTTATTAGTATAATTAACAGTTATTAATTTATAATTAGATATGCTATGACAAAATTTTTAAATATGACTTGTATTTCTTTAATCTTTTAATTAATTAAGAAACAGTTTTCAATTCATCAGACTACCAAGATTTTTTAATTATTAAACATTCTGGAAGATAATAAGATAGAGAACGCACGTGTTATGCATAAGAAGTGCGGATGTTATATGTGGCACACCATATGCGTAACACATAAATTCAATACCTCTGACTTATGGTTTAAAACTATTTAGCGAACTTATAATTTAATTACAAAGTTGTTTTTTATTACTTTTGAATTGATGCGATGTGTAAAACCCGAAAATTAGAATGGATAGGATAGCGTTGAACCAAATAACTTTTTTATAAAAAACAAAAAAATTAGTTTGGCTCAACGGTAGCCTTTGCAGTCAAATCTTTCTCGTCTTCATTAAATAATTTTCATTGGTTTCGATAAATAATGTTTTAGTAAACACGACGAAGAGATGGTTTGATAACAAATTAATTTTGATCAACAGTTCAAAGCTTTCTTTTATTTGAATCTATCTTCAAGTAAATCAATTCCTTTTATGAAAACAATGCAAATTAACGGATTAATATAAATTTTTAGTAGTTATTTAGCAACATAAATTACATAGACAACTTAAATGTTCAATTTTTCAGTTCATTTAATAGATTAATAAATATAATAAAATGTTTTTTAATTATTGAATACTCACTTACCATAAAATTCAAGAAGTTTGAAGTATAAACTATTTGATTACATATTTTATGTAATATTTAATACTTTTCTAAACATTCATTATTCTACAATAAATAAATTGGAATGTGTATTCATTGTACGTCTGTATTTATCCCAAATTACTTATATCCAAAAGAATAATGCAAAATTTTAATTAATCTTAGACGCCCTTAAAAATTTTAGAAGTTAAAAATAGAAAAATTTATTGTTTCATTTCAATTTAATAACTTACGAAAATTTTTTAAATATTTTTTTTAGTGTGATTAATTTTATCCATTAAATTGCTAAGTAAATTTTAATCAAAACAACCATTCGAAAAGAATAATTTAAAAAACTAAAACTAGCTAATGCATTGAGTTGCACTTTTATATTAATGTTTTTTGCATTTATATAGAAATTAAAATTTTGAACATTTATATTATTTCGTTTTTAATTTTTAATAAGTGATTAGCTACATTGTTCTCTATTTACAAAATGGAATTTATATTTTGGATTTAAAAGAATTCTTAAAAGCTAAAATTAAACAAAATTTTATTATTGATAGTATGTTAGTTTATATTATTTGCAAATAACTTAATTCTAAATTTAAAATGTTAATAATTAAATAAAAATAACAATCAAAGCTTCAATATTTATTTAATATGAAATCGAGTTATAACCTACTCTAAATTCCGATTAGTGTAAATATAAAATTCGTTATTATAGATGAGATTTTTTTAAAGTTTTTAACTTAATTGAATTAAATAAATACTAAGATTCTAACAATTAAATCAGGCATCTTATAAAAATGTTCTTTTATCGTAGTATTCAAATTTGAACTATTTAATACGGAAAGTATAAAAAATAAATTAAATTAATAACAATTAGGAGAAAAAAAATTCATAACTAGTTATTTCACGCAATAATAAAAGATTTAACAAATTGAACTTTTTTTAAATTTTTTAAAACTTTTATACTAATCCAAATAAGTTATATAAATAATTAGATCATTAAACTTAATCCTAGTGATTATTAATTGTTTTTATTAATGAAATTAGATGTTTTTTACGATAGCAGAATTTTTAGTGTGCAATTAGTTAAAAACTTTGCAAAACTAAATTATAAATTTAAAAAAATTTTTATTATAATTTTTTATTAAATTATTATTATTTTTTGTTTGTAAACAATAGATTAGACTATAAATTGATCTTTTACATAATTATTTTTAAGCTCAAATGATATTCTTATGTCATAGTGAACAATCATCATAATTGCATAAATAACTGCTATTGTAAAACTTTATTTCGGATTTCGGTCACAGACTCAAAAACCAATCATTTCGGTAAAAAAATTGATTAAAAGCTTTTTTAGATTACATTTAGTTTAACAAAGCTAATAACAAAATATACGTGTTTGGTTAAAAGCGATATTTTCTGTCGGATCATATTATATTTCCAAGTTTAATGTTTTACAAAAAATAGAAAATACTTTAATATTAAAGTTAAACTAACAACAATTTAAATAGATTACAAAAACAATAATTGAAAAACAAGTTTTAATATTATTTTCATTTTGCAATAAAGTATTAACTTATTAGTAGTATAAATTATACATAATAAAAGGTATAAAGTTTTTAGCTCACTTCGTAAAAGTCAGTTATTGGATTTGCAATGTCTGTCTGTCTGTATGTAGACATTTTTTTAGCTCAAAAACATCAGCCAAAAATGACCAAATTTGTGCCAAAAATGAGTCAAAATTGTCTCAAGAATGGCGTTAATAGGGTAAAACAGGGCTTTAATTGTTTCTAAAATGACTAAAAATTGGGATTATTGGCTTAAACAGGGGCAAAATAGGGCTAAGTTGGTTAAAATTGACACAAAATCTGGTATTAATTTGTTAGAGTAAGGGCAATTATGAGTAAATTTTGGCGTCACGCGTCTTACTATTTTTTAATAAAACACGTTATTACACGCTCCAAATTAGGTCTATGAGCACAATATTGTTGTTATCTCGTCGACAGCTAAACTACAAATGAATAAAAAATATCCTTAACACTCACTGAAGTACTATTTACAACAATGTTTTAAAGCACATAAAAATTTTATCGAAACAATAATAATTAAAAGTTTTGTTTGTTTAAAAATTGAAATCAATAATGTAAACCAACAATAGATTTAAAGCCAATGTGAGCTCATTAATAATGTTCATTCTTGTTTATAGTTAGATTTTTACATTACTGTTTTCAAAATAACATTCAGGTAAAAGTAAATTTTTATTCTTAATTTCTTCTCTAACATCATTAATTTTTTTCAATAGATTTTCCGTTTTTGATTTTAAGTCTCTGTTTTCTTGAAGTAATATTTTTAATCTAATTGTTAAATAATTAATTAAACAAAAAGTTATGTTAAAAAAAGCTTACTCAAATTTTGTTGTTTTCTCTGCCAATACATTCTTTTTTCTATATTTATCAGATGCAATTTGGTTTATTAAACGAAAATTTTTCTCCTTTTTTTCTTTAGAAAAATAATTAATAGGTCTTCCTCTTTTTTTATCCATCTTTTGCAAAAGCCATTAATTTAATATAATTAAAAAAGTTTAGCAGTTTATATTAATAAAATTTCAATTAATTAATTTTTCAAATATTTGATTTATCAATTAAATGATACAAAGAAAAAATGTACCTTCAAAAATTCAGTTTGATTCAATTGTATTATATTTTTATCCGTTTCTCATGTATAAAGTCTAAATACTGAGATCAAAGAAATTAATCTCATTTTAATTTTGTAATTGTTTTATTTTTTATCTTTGTAAAATGTTCAAAGTTTAGTGATTAATTGTAAGTTCAATTTTCGCCAATAAAACAAATTAAAAAGATTTTTTTTGTTTCTTACCATAAATTCACTAATATTATCGGTTAAAAGATTTATTTATTAAACAAAAAAAAACTTTTAGTTATTATTGACAAGGTTTTTATGTAATTTTAAAAATCAGGGTTTCATTTAGTTATTAGAATCTTAATTTATTTTCCAAATTTGGTTTAAATCTTTTATTATAACTTAAAAACTTCAAATATTTACCATTATTTAATTTACAATAATTACGATAAAATGAAATTTAACAATTTTTATTCATTAATTTATAGTAGAAAAGTAATTCAGTGAACATTTTTAATTCACAACATTCTTGATTTTGTTTTTTTAACCGATAATTAAAGGAAGTTTGGGTTTTTTTGAAACCCAATGCTTATGCTTTGTAGCTAAGTTATAATGTTTTAGTATTAATATTTTGTTTTTGTTATGTTTCTGGTTCTTTGTTTGGGCAAGAATACCAAAAATTATTAATACAAATAAACAATTTGATTGTAATTTTTCTAATGAAAATTAACTATTTTAAACAGTTCAATATAAAGATATAAAATTCAGGTAAGCATATTATAATGTAAAGGTGGTTTTTTATGAATTAGTCAATTACGATTTGACAAAATCAGTAATTGGGTTCCCAAGCACCCATTCCATTGAAACTCCGCCAAAATATTGAAATATTAAGCCCACTTTTGGATTAGCTGCGGATTAAAGCGGAATAGCCACAAAATGCTTGTCCCAAAGTACATAGCTGAAAGTAATTAGTATTAAAATCATAATGATCCTTTATTTCAAATATAGAATTTTACGAAAATTTTAGCGGCTTGCTTTTGTTACCTGATCTTAACAAAAAATCATAAAACTAAATTGAAAGTGAAATAAAGAGAATCAAACTATTGATCTAAAACTAATATATATTGTTAATATAAAATATTTAGATTTATCGAATTAATATAACTCTAGTCTATTAAAATAAATAATCTATAGTTTGTTTTCCTTTCCTAAAACGTCTAAACATTATAAAATTTTTGTCTGTAAAACTAGTTAGATTATTGGTTAATAAACTATTGACAATCCTTTGTTGTTCAATAAACGGATTGGTAGAAAAACTTTTATGCATTATTAATCATTTGTAAAGCACTCTACTTGATTTAATTATTTCTTAATTAAATAAACTTAATTTAACTAATAACATTTTAATTCCTTTGCCGATAAAAAATTATTAGTTTTCTGGCTTAAAATTTTAATAATATCATTAATTTAACAAATCTTAAATAAACAATATTTCAGTCATTTATAGAAAAAATTATTTATAATTTGGTTTTTAACAAATGTTTAATTGATTATAATTTTGAAATTCAAAAGATCTTTTTTAATAAATTATTATTTATGCTAAAACATTATATATTATTTGTTTTAAAGCAAATAGCAATTAAAACCGAATTTTTGTAACATTTCTTATCGATTCAACTTTTTACTTTAATATTTAAAACTGGTGAATATTAATTTTTGAGTGAAGAAAACAAAATATAAAATAACGTTGAAAATTATACATTCTTAAATTTAAATTTACAACCGAAAACAAAATAAATAAATAGTAATTTAACAAAATGAATAAAAAAATTTAATTTATTGAACAAAATTATTAAAAAACTTCATGAAACATTATTTATTTAAAATATAAATAAAAATTTCTTCCTGAAATATATATTATTAGTTTATTACATTTTAATTAACTGTCTTTATTTTTAACTTCAATTAGTTATTTAACTTTTAAAATCAATAACTGCAAACATTACATAAATTTAAAATAACAAATGTTCATTATTTATATAGCTACTATGTTTTTATATCTACTTATGCATTGTTGATTTCTATATTAAAATATACAGAAAATTATTTTAAAATAGTTTAGATGAAAAAAATATGCACTTTAAAAAGTTATTATGAATAATAATGTTTCATGTAATGTTTCAATGTAATTCATTTATTGTTTACCTGTCTACAAATTAACATAGTTTAAAAGTAAAACAAATTAATCTAGATATAGAAAATCAGCTAATATTCTTCAAACAGCAAGAAATTCCTGTATTCATTACTTTTACACTATATTTTTTTATTTCATGGACTAATGTTAGGGTCAAATTAAATTTCTAAGTAAATAGAAAGTATCTATCTTTCGTTTATAGATAGACATGTTTGTTATATTGATTAAAGTTCATTCAATTTTTGTCCTTTTCGATTAAAGTAGCAGAGTAGTCAAAATGTAGAAAAATTGTATAAATGATCAGTTTTAGTGATACAACAGAATTTAATATTTTAATAACTAATAAGGCTCAATTTAACACACGCTATTTGAAAACAATTTTTGAAATCTCTACCTTATAGAAAATATGATCCAAAACCAGATATTCTAATGAACCAACAACAATAATTTTTGATAAGATATCTAATTAACAACTTGTCTCAACTAAGTTTTTCTGATTTTTTCAAAAACTGAACAAGCTTAGAAATTTTTAATGTAGCTATAAAAAATTTTTGTTTAATAATCAGATGTAATCTGAATTGCATAAATGTAATTTATGGAATAATTAAAGATTTTAATTTGTTACTAAAATTAAATTAAGTTATAATAGATGGTTATATAGTTATAATTTTATGTTGAATGATAATTTTATTGAATTTCTAAGAAAACCAAAAATTAATTTAAGATCTAAAATTTAAGAACACAGTAGTTTATAAAATAAAATTTTTTTATTATTATTATTATAATAATTTTGAATAAAATCCATCTAAATATAATATAATTACCTAATTAACTGATTAACCATTATTTTAAATTGAATATTTAAAAAACATTTGTATATATCTCTTTAAATGATTTTATTTTTATAATTTTTTATTTTAAATTAATTAATTAAATTTATTAACAAAAATATACTCTGCACAAAATAAAATCGAGCATTATTACTTTATAGAATAATACAAAAATTTTAAAAATTTTTATCATAAAAATTAACTTTGCAGAAAAATTGGTATAAATAATGAATATAATTTAAAACTATGACGACATGAATAAAACTGGTTTATTTAGATAAACATACTAATATTAACTTTTAAAAAGTTGGAGCTATTAATTTTCGATGGTTTCTTAGTAGTAGCAAACATTTTTTGTTCTTTCTTATGCTTAAATAATCAGTTTTACATGTAATTTAATCCTTTATAATGTCTTAAATTCATTTCAAATTCATTGTTTATTTTAGTATGGAGAGATGGATCTAATTATTATTTAATCCTATGAATAATAGCATACATCTCTAAACAACATCATTTCTTTGTAATTACGCGAGTTATAATGATTTTAGACTAAAACCATAATTTTTATCGTCGATAAAGGTTTGTGCGATAAACTGAGGAATTAGTACGTGACTGTGTGCGCAATCAATTGATAGGACAATTCACTATATATCATTCAGAAAATATTCATTTACCATTTAAGCGATGCTATTATGTATTGAATTTATCATATTTTATTTTATAAATAAGAAGAAAGATGGAAAAATAATTTTAAATGAATATTGTTTTAGATTTTTAGATGTAAATTTAATCAATTTTTAACTTTAAAATAGTGATTTTCCACAGATGATGAACACGTTTACAAAAAAACGATGTAACATTACAGCTGATATAAGAATTCTTGAATTGAATGCAATAGGAATTAAGCATTGTTACAAGTTGATTTCTGTGAATAATCGAAAACTTGAATGCGAATGCTGTACAAAATACGCGAAAAATTACAGCAGACATAAAAGATGTTTAGTAAAATGTTATTTACCTGCTGATAATAAAAGCACACTCATAAAACATCTTAGAAGTGAAATTCATATAAAAAGTGCAAAAGTGTATGAATTAGTTAAAACTGGTATCAATTGTTTATAAAAAAGTTAAATAGTCTGTGTTAGTTTTTAGTAATTTATTATATATGTAATTTAAAATAAAAAAGTTTGCTAATTGAAAGTAATGTATAACTTTTAGAATAATAAAGTTTATTTGAATTCATTTTAGACTTCTTACATCTATATTTAAAAGACAGTTTCATTGTGAAAACTATTAAAAAATTAATTGTATTAATTTAGTAATATATTAAAAATCCATTTTAGTTATTACAATAACTAAAACAGTTATGTATTTAAAAAAAATATTTATTGTTTTATGAAGATTTTGTATCCATTAAATTTTTCTATTATCACTAAAATATTAAGAGATTATAGCAAATTTATTGACTTATTACAAACTTTAAAAAATCAGCTAATATGTGATGTCCGAATGTATGTCTCTCTCTCGATATGTGGACTTTTTAATAATTATTGAGAAACATCGTTATATTGTTGGGGTATATGCCTTTTCAATTGTTAATAGACTAGTTGTTCGATTGTCGGAAAGTTTATATCTCTATTTAATGTTTTATAACATTTGTGATTTGTTTAAGTTTAAAATACCTACTATTAATAATTTAAAAATTTAAATTTTTGGTGATCTATTCTTAACGAGTAAATCTTTTATGATAATCAGTTATTTAATCTTGAATTTTCGTCAATGCAATACAAATTTTATAGAAATATATTCTGAAAAACAAATTACATAAATAACTTTCTTATTTTTAATTATCATACACTTTTCATTGGGTATTAACAATAAACAAAAGATAGATTCATAGAAAGCCTTTTCGTTTAAATACAAATAAGCTTCCATGGTTTTGCTATCAATTATATAAGATTTTAAACCCTTAATAGCTCAATGATAAACCACTTTATTAATAAATTTTTTATAAGCAGATTGTAAAGACATATTCAAAAGCATAAGCTACATTTTATTTAAAAATTTTAAGTTTGAAAATTATCAAGGTTAATAGCCCAAAATATAATACTTTTATTGTAAAATTCATGTTTGACTTTTCGTTCACTCACTTCCATTATTTTATACAAGCAAAAGTCCCGCTTTAAGGGCATTAAAGGAATAAAAGCATATTAAATTCATTTACTCTGCTCAATAAAGTCAGATATAATTATATTATTGCTATTATAGCCCGTAATATGTTTTATAGTTTTAAATTGTTGCATATGCCGTTACACTTGTATTTTGTTCTGTTGTTGAATATCAAATATTTATTGTCCTACACTAAAATACTTATAAATCAAAAACTATTTTAGATATTGTTAGGTGATAAAAGTAAAAATTGCTCTTACAAGCATTGTAGGTGAACGTGACGGAGGGAGGGATAACTAATTTCAATTATATATTATATATAATATTAATTGAAAATTATAATTTTTAAAAAAATTCCCATGATTTAAGATATAAACTGGCAAAACTTTTATAGATAATTTAATTTATATTTGTATGAAAACTAAATTTTTAAAACGGATGTTGATCAGTACATTAATTTTCTGGTAATGCATATATCATATAAGTCAAGAACAATTACAGACCTAAAAAAATAATTATAATAACCTGGAATTTTAACCTTTTATTTGCCGTTTTTGGATATTATTGTCAAAAAAAATAGAAAATTTAATTTATTGGTTTGCTCCTATAATTACAAGTACATTGTTTTAAAAAAATTGACATATGTTATGATTGATTAATCTCATGAAAACTTGATTGTCACCATTAATCTTTTATTTAATTCATTGAACGAGTTTATTCTATACTACATTATCTAAATTAACGAATCGATTCAACTCTAGTGATATTGCCGTACAAAAGACAAGTTCAAAAACAGAAAAGAATATATGGAAAATATTTATTTCCGATTAACTTGTTTCTCTTAAATTAAAGATTAACAGTTGACTATTTTCGAAAAATATATATTTTATTAAGTCAAAAGCTGTGTGAAAATTTCAATTTAAGGTGTTAATAAATCATGTATGTTAAACATGTTTTTATTATTTTCTCATGTGGTTTTAACTTTCTGTATTTATTCATTAACAAATGTTATATGAAATCAATAACTATGAAATTGAACTTAATGTCACATTTCAACTAAATCATTAAACTTTGATGCTAATTTGCTATATATTACATTAGTTACAATCATAACTCAAAAACTAGATAATCCATCTTGTTAACGTTAACTATTATAAATCTTAAATAAATAAGAAATCTAAGCTGTTAAATGTGTGAATGGTTATCAGCGGTTAATCAAGCTACTTTCTTAATTATATGTCTTCCATTAGTGTATTAGTAGTTTTAGTGCATGTTATAAAAGTTACAAAGAAAACAGGCAAAAAACACTGTAACAGACAAGTTAGACTATGTTATGTTTAAAGCTTACTTTTTTTAGAAAAAAGAGAGCTTATGCATTTGACCATGTCCGTCCGTCCGTCTGTATGTTCGCAGTCTTATAATACTTGACTTATTCCACTTTATTTAACTATTAAGTTATATACATAAGTAAACCTTAAACTATGAAAAAGTGAGCTCTCTATGAATGTGTGGTTCTTGTTTTAATTGTTATTATGTTTGAAAAGTTTATTAGAATTTTCATATTTTAAGATTATTTTTTACTAAAAATTAGGTTCGGCCAGATACTTTTACAGTTCAATCTTCTTGTTAGATGCTTTATGTGTGTGTTATTATTCAAAAAAAGGTAAAGAAATCACTTTTGCAATACACCTATTAACCTATGCTGTTTTGAATGTGTTTATACAGTGATCAATAACCATTTTTCTTCCATTACGTTTTACAATTGTTGATGCGATTTTTGATATCGTGCATAAATGTACGTAAGTATCCCTAAAATTATTCTGTTTTTTGACTAGAAGATAATAATGTAATTGAAACGCGAAAAATGTTATAAATTAAGATACTAAAGGGCTTAAATATTGCAGATTTTAAAACTTATTACCAAATTTTCTAATCGCAAAAGTGTGAAATTTGATTTAGATGTACTAATTTTGTTGAGTAAAACATAATACATAGATCTATAAAACATATACATAGATAAATATAACACATAACATGAGTAAACTACTCAAAGCTTGTAAGTTAATGATTTAACTAAACAAAACCAATAAACTATTAAAGAGAGTAACTTATTCATGTTATCTATTAATTACGCCTTCTAACATTTATTATTAGGAGTTTAGTAAAAGGATTATCTTAAAATTATAGTAGAATAAGCTAAAAGATCAATCAAAAATTAACTTCATTTTTGAAATTTCGAAATAATCTAATTTTATTTTTGTTTAGGATGACAGAAAGTCTTTAAATGGTCTAGATTGTTTCCATGTTTATACAGCCATTTCAAGTGATTGGTTAGTGTTTTGTTACACTAGACATAGCAATATTGGTTTTCTCAAATAAATAAAAAGATTAATTTAAACCTTGAAATAGATAAATGTAGACGTATTCATTAGAATTTTTGGGAGTTTACCTTAAATTCTTAAATACAATATAATAAAAATAATTTAAATTATTTTACATTAGAAATCCAGACATTTGTTCAAACTAAAAACATTAATCTTTATATGATTTGTAATACATACATATAACCGTGATTAACTAAAATTTTATAATTAATGTATTTTGTTTTTAATCATTAATCCATTCGGAATGTGTTTATTTTAAATCAATTAATCACCATTATTCTTATTTTTTAACACTTTGATTATTAAACTTGAACATTATTGACAAACTATGTCATTAGTCACAAGTTTTGTCTCTTTTATAATCATATGTAGCAGTAATAAATGTTTACCATTTTTACACCTTGTTTATTAATTTTTGAATTAGTTAATTCACTATATAAACTCGATACAAAAAGTCCACATACTAAAGTAAAAAGCAAAGCGTATCGAATCAAAAATTGTTAAACTACAAACTGAACTATAAACTTTACAAAAAAGCTTTTAACTTAAGAATAAAATTAGCTAACTTATGTTTATTAATAAGATTGGAACCCAAACAAACATTTATTTTTTTTATCAAAAACTGTTTCTGGAACAAAAAATATTTTATGATAAATATTATATATCATATTTAGTTTATAATACAATATTTAATTTATCTTCTTTATCATTAATTTAGTGTAAATAAGCTAATTAAGTGACTATTAAGTTAAAAAGTTTTTTATTTAAAATTGCTTTTTGTCAATTAGAAAAACTTTTAAAAAGTCATTTTGGAAGTAAACTTCTAAATAGATGATTTTTAATACGTAATTTAATAAAAATCGATCGAAAAGCATAAAAATTTTTTTAAAAATAGCAGATTATTTGTAATTTATCCGATTAAGAAATATAAGATTATTTTATTCTATCAATAAATTATTTAACTGGGCTAAGATATTTATAAAAACTATTATTTTGTCTAAACGACAAACTTAACTCAACATTTAAATAAGTGCTCTAGGTAATAAGTACATACAGAATAAAATACACTAAATGTTAATCATTGAATAATAGCTGGAGAAATCAATTATTTTTTTTTGAAATTATAAATAAAATTTAATAAATTTAAAATTTAAAAATGTAATAGTGATTAATAATAATGTTGTTTCATAAGTATAACCAACTAATTTAATCTATAATTTTTAATTGTTAATTTAATTTACGTTCTAGAAACAATCATATTGAATTAAGATAAGAAATTGCAGGTTTTATGACTTATTACAAATTCAAGATTAATTATGATCTCAAGCTTACATATTTCAAACTCTAGTATAATTAGATTGCTTTTGGCTTAATGTTTGGCATTTATTGTTTTAGCTTCCAATATGAACGTATTAATATTTTGTTTAGTTGTGGTATTAAAGTCAAAAATAAGAAAATATTATAAAAGAAACATAAACAATTGAATGCTTTGAAGTCCTTGGAAGCTGATGAATATAGTGAATTCTTATATAATTTGTCAGGTTTATTTTTTTCAACATCCCTAAGATGTTTATAAATTATTAAAGTTATTTTCAACACTTGGAACTGTATTGTGCTGCATGTAATATAATAAATATATAATAATATAATAATATATTAACTTATTCCACTTTCTAGACTTTTTTATAAACTTTCTAACATCGTTTATCTTTGATTTGATCCTGTCCAATAAAAATAATCTTACTTGTTAATAAATTATCATGATTGTTTCTTAAATTCATAAATCAAAATTCTTTTAAATTTAAGATATATGCGTTGTTGAAAAGTATGGAATAATTATTATTTTTACTTTTCCTAGCAATCTAGAGGGTGTCCGGAAAGTCGAACAACATTTTAGTTCTTTTTACTGCAAAGCGCGCGATTGACTTACATTGTTGAAACTTATGGAACAGTTCGAACAATTGTTTGTGTTCTATATTATCATAAGGTTATTTTTAAATGATTTAATTGCAAGCCATGTAAAGACTTAATAGAGAAGAGTTCATAAACAGAAATTTACAGTTCTATAGTAGTAACGGCAGAGCCAATAGTTCCATATCTTTAACGCTTACCACAAAGCTTTTTACAGAAGAATGTGTTTAAATATCAGTCATTTACAATATTAACAACGTTTAAATCTTAGAGTTACAGCGGATTATCATATAAATTACTGGTATACTACAATAGAGATAAATTATAAAATGGCGATAAGGTTTTTGCAAAAACACCCGATATTTCATTAAAAAGTGTTTCACTTAAGACAAAAATATCAAAATAAACTTTGGATGGCAATAATTAAATATGTCAGAAAGATATTATTACTATTCATTGAGAAATATCATAAAATAGAAGACTTATAGATTTCGATTCTTGTCATTATTACGTAACGATCACGCAGTTACTAAATTTGATTAGAATTAACTTTGTCAAAATGGAAAAAAAAGAAACTAAATGTACCAATATTTACACCATTCTAAAAATTTTGAATATTCTGTGAGTCATAGAATAGAATTAGAAAATATTTGCCAAAAAATTAACATGTTTTCAATAGAATATGGACTATTATTTCAAAAACAGTAATTTAGAAAGTGGAAAAAAATAGATGAAACACTAAACACAAAATTTGAGAACTCTTCGCAAATATGGCTTGGATTCAATTTTTGACTTATGAACATAACAGACAATTAGTTGATTATTATTTTTGTTAAATATGATAACTTTCTAAGCAATACTTCTATAATAAACTAAAATAAACAAAATGTTGTTCGACTTTCCGGACACCCTCTAATTCAAAACTTTTAAGTATAGTTTATAAATAACTAAAATAATGAAATCATAATCTATATTTTTAATTTTTGTTAACCACGAGTTTTTAAAATATTACCACCCATTATTAACTCACTTTGTAAAATTCGAGCTATTGGATTTGCAATGTCTGTATGTCTGTAACTCTGGATGTATACTTTCTAAGCTCACAAATTCAGGCAAAAATGGGGAAAAAGAGGGTCAAAATTAGCTTTAAAAATGGCAAAACGGATCAAAAATGACTAAATAAGGAGCAAAATTGGTCAAAACTGAAAGAAAATTGGGTCACGAATGGTTAATATTGGAGAAAATATGAGTAAGTTTTGGTGTCACGCGTATTACTAATTAAATTAAAACACATTATGACACGCGCCTAATTGTGTCTATAAGAATAGTTTTGATGTTAACTCGTCGACAGCTAATCTATGAATGAATAAAAATATCCGAATTA
>JAQIXJ010000314.1:0-40026 GCA_034700185.1 Phthiracarus laevigatus
TTGTTATGGTTAAAGTTTGGTCAGGTTAAAGTTCAGCCTGGTTAAAGTTTCGTCAGGTTGAAGTTGGGTAAGGTTAAAGTTTGGTTTTGTAAAACTTAGGTCAAGTTAAAGTTTTGTTAGGTTAAAGTTTGGCCTTATTAAAGGTGGGTCAGGTTGAAGTTGGTTCAGGTAAAAGTTCGGTCCGCTTAAAGTTATATCTGGATAGAGTTGAGTCATCTTGATGGGTAGAGTTTGAGTTCTTTCAAGTAGAATTATTTTTGTGAAAATGAACCTGATGGCGCCCGCCGAAGGCGGGCTTTTTCTAGTATTATTGTATTATTGATTAATTTTCTTTGATAAACTAGAAAAATTATTCATTCTTCAAACATATAACATAAAAAATTAATGTAAAAAGATAATTTTTTGAAAATTAAAATAATATTATGTGCATACATTTATTTTTATCTATGCTTTATCATTTTAGATGACAAAGAATGGAGATTTATTTGATTATATTGGGAAAACATTCAGTTAAAAACTTTCAAGTTAATCGGTAGGATAGATTTTTTGAAAAGTATTGCGCAAAGTTTGAACTAATGGAAATTATTGATCTTACATGCACATAAAGAGGTTATTAATTTTTTTGTTCGTCTGGATGTTTAAAGATTATCAAAATAAATATAAAGTTATACATGATTGTGTAATCTCAAAAAAAATTTTAATTAAAGTTTTGATGGCTACGCAAAACAATTAACTGTTTTATCATCCAAGCCGGAGGTTAATTCTCTATCCATATGGGTATGGAAAAAGTTCATTTTTGTTTAAACTAATTCTACTTTCAAAAGAACTACTTGGATTTATATTTGATACAATATTATATTGCTCAGGAGAGGTTAGTTCTCCATGTAAATATGTTAATAACCTTAAAGTTTTACAGTGCTTATCAATTGAATGTGATAAAAGAATTGACCTAATTATAATTGACGATTGCATTAATAGAGCAGCTAATTATTCAATAGATAGTGAAATTTATACAAAAAAATCTCACCATAAAAATATAACTAATTTTTCTTGTGCAAAATTTGTTTCCAAAAGGGAAGTACATTTGAGACATTTCATTAAGTTTTTCATATATAGATTTAATGAGAAACTTAAATTAAATTTATCAAATAAAATTACTATCACAACAAATTGACGGAGATTCATCTAATTTTATTTTAAGTTGTTATAAAGATGCAACAAAAGCCAAACCGTAAACTTATTTACTTTAAGGCCTTGGTCAGACAACATCAGACGCTTTTAAAGTTCGAAGTAATGTTTTACCTTCTGAAAACCCTTTTATTGTTTATCTAAAAAATAATGACTTTGATTTATAATTGTAAAGATTTACAAAATTTAGCAAATAGTAAATCTAAAATTGAAATAACGTAATTAATAAAAAAATAATTTCGTGATAACTATTTCTTAAATTTCATACAATTGTTAACGTGAAAAATTGCCCTTATCTAAGTTTAAGATCAAAATCTGGAAGAATTCAGATTGTTTCCATAAATGATATATTAAAATTTGTTACTTATTTAAAGAATAGCAGCGGAAAGAAAAACCAGAAACATTTTATTATAAAAAAGATCAAAAATTAATAGTCATCTTGTTAACAACCTTGATATATTTGATTAGTTAATAAGATGAGTATTGAAACTGTAGTGTTATATATTATTTTATTGTTCTATAGTGCAAAGTTTTCCATTTAACAACGGGAAACAGAACAGTAAATCATTTTTGGGAATAGATTTATTGTTTCAAAATTTAACATCAAATAAGAAAATCATATATGTTAACATTTAAAACGTTTAGTTCATCTCCATTTAAATTTATAGAGAAAGATCTATTTATTAGTGTTTAATTGTAGTAAACCCAAAAGGAAACCTACAATTAAAATAAAGTTATTAAACTTATTTAATTAGTAAATATATTTTGGATTCTTTAGTTTTAATAATGATAATAATAATAACTTATATCAGTAACTTGTCTGAAATATATATTATTTAAAAATGTCGTTCAATAAATTAAGAAATTTTCTAAAATTACATTCATTTCTAATATTTTGAGGCAAATTATTAAACAATTTTACAGAATAATCAAACAAATGTTTATCAGATTTACAAAGTCTGTTCATTTTTTTTAAACATTTTACACCATATCTCGAAGTTTCATGCAAGTCTATAACATTTAGCCATTCATTATTTATTTTTTTCAGGAAATTTTTGTTTAATTTAAAAAACAGTTTAAGTATTTGAATGTTTCTTCTTTTTTCTAAAGAACTTATACTAAAACTCAGGTCTTTGAAAATATTTTAAGTCATTTCTTCCTAATTTGAAACATAAATTTAGTAATTTTTATAAATCTTATTGTTAACTGTAAATGGTTTTGAGGTCTATAATTTAAGTTCAAATAATTTAAATGCATTCCATAACTAAACAGAATTAAAAGCTATTAGTTTAATATTGTAGCAAAACTTGTATTTTAGACTCATAACTGAAATAATAAATTAAATTTAAGATTATATCATAAATAAATTGGAGTCAAGTTATAATATCTTTAAAAATAATTTACTAACTGGGAAAACATTAACAAATTGTTTTTAGAAAATTTTGCGCAAAAAACAAATGTTTAAAATTTGTTAATATTTTTGTATAAACATTTGACTTGTAAAAACCTAATTATTTTAGAAAGACTTCAAACAATTTTCTGTTTGAAAGAACAGATAATTTATAATTTGATATAATGAACTCAAAAAAAAGTATAATGCATAGCTTGAGAAATTTACTTATATAGCTGGATCTAATGATTTTGTTGACAAGAAACATATAACGCTTCTACTAAACTTTAATGCGGTTTTAAAACTAAAACATAAAAATGCTAAACTTAACTTATTTAAAATTTAAATATGTATTGTAAAACAATACAATTTACATCAAGAAAATTAATTTATAAGGAATGTTATCGTTATAAAACTGTAAATAAATAGCATTTTTTTTTAATTTCAATTAAACTTTTGAAGTTTGCCAAATATACCTAAAAACCGCAAAAAATGATGTTTTGCTTATTAAAAGTTAATAAAAATTTAACAAAGAAAGTTTTTCATTAAAACGTCTGTAATTGAATAATATTCTGTTATAATAATAGTTTGTTTCGTTCTGCTCCTACTGATTTTAATGATATAGACTAAATTTAGAAAAAATAGAAACATCTATGTATCAATAACTAAACACTTACAACTTTTAGTTAAATATTTACTCACTTAATTATTAAATAAGATAAATTGTTGCCGGTACTCTATTAAATTTTAACAACTACATTTTATTTTCTTAGTGAATAAAATGCTAATAATTTCTACTATAAGATGAATTAAAAATATTTCATTTTCCTAATTTTTTATAATACCGCAAACAAATAAAATTCTTTAAAACAACTTTTGCATTGTTTACATCTTCGAATAAAAAAAATTTGTCATATTCATCAACAAAAATTATTAGTAATTTTTGGATCAAAAAGATTAAATTATCAACAATTATAAAAATATAATTAATTCAGAAAACTTTGTTTTGCTTCGGTTTCTTTAAAACAGCATCAATCAACTCAAAAAGCAAACTTGAAACTTTCGATTTCGTTTATGTAATTTAAATTTTGAATAAAATCCACCTTAAGCTTGTTTTTAAAGCATAACAAGATATTTATATTATTTAATGTTTTACCTTATCGACTGTATTTAGTTATATGAATCACTTAATGGCAGAAAATTAATCTAAGTTTTAATTATAATCAATCAATGTAATATATAAATAAATAATCTCAAAAAATTTCTCTTGGTTCTTGTCCAATATCAAATTGCTATACTTTACACTTTAAATTTAATTAAACAACACATCTTACTTTATAGTTTATAAATTTATTTTTTAAAGATATTCAAACGCGAACATCTTATATTAACGACTTTTAGAAATGCATTTTTTGAGATAGTGAGATAAAACATTTAATACTACACATTTTGTATATTTACAACATTGATATTCTTCATGCAAAATCTGGTAACATCTTGAAGATGAAACAAAAACTAATAGGAATACTCATAAGTAATACTTGAGTTTAATTTAAGATTAAATACTATTGGTGTGAATAGACTATATTAATATTCATAATTTATAAATCAAATGAAAATATAAAAACATTTTAACAATAAAGCATAGCTAGAAAAAATACATTAAAATGTTCACTAATATCACATAAATATTGCTTTAGTAATATTTGGATTGAATAACTCAGTTCGAACTTTTATAACAGTTTTTTATAACTAAATTTTTTTTGTCCAAAAATAATACATTTGAAATATTTCAGAAAATTGTCATTTAAAATATAATTGAAAGTAAAATATTTTATCATATTTTTATTTTATCATTTGAATTTTATGCAAAAAATAAAAGAAATACAAAACTTATTAGAAAATAAGAAGCAGTTATTTTATCAAGCAGATATCTAATGTATTGTTAAAAAGTCTTTGCGACTTGAATACAATAGAAATATATTAAAAATGCGTAAACTACGCTAAATTAATTCTAGATTAAATTATTCTGAAGAAGGTTAAGGTCTTTTTTAAAATGTAAATGAGATAAATTATTGCTTCCCAACAAAATTAGTAAAGCGCTAACTTCAATAAATATGATCTGATACTTTATTTAAACTTAAGTACTGTATTCTGTTATAGTACGAAAAATAAAGGCTGTACAAGGTTTGGAATTTTTCAAAAAATTAACTTCAACTTTAATAGAGGCTTTATTGATATCCATCTTGCTGAATGTTTAGTCTAAGTAGTACCTCTAAATGTTTAAATTTAAAGTCTCTACGACAAAGTTTGATTTTTATCTAAAAATTATAGTTGACCATTCCCATAACATAGTTACCATCCATTTTAGATATATATCGGTTAAAATATGCCTTTAAAAGTCACTTTAGGGCTATTAAATAATTCGTTTTAGTAGGATAAGAAGAGATAAATTACTGATCCAGAAAGGAAACACTAATTAAGGCGTTCTTAATTTCAAAAAATATTTCATTTACCTTAAAAAATATAAAGCGTTTAAAGTTGTGCTGGTGCTATTTTTATCTTATAATTCAATTGAAGTGTTATAAAAAATCTGTTTTAAATTTGTCAAAACAACTATTTAGAACAAACCCATTAACAATTATTAATTATGATAACAAACAAACTTTAGCAACACTTTCGTTTCGTTAATTAACGACATCACAACAGAAAACAACTGAGGCATAAGAATTTTTAAATCAAGTGTTGCAAATGAGTTAGGTTTGGTGTCACGGGTATTAATAATTATACTAAAACACGTTATGACACACAATTAATTTTAATGTTACCTCTCAGACAGCTAAACTAAGATTTAATTAAAATTTTCATAAAACTCACTGAAGTCCTATTTATAACAATGTCTTGAAGAACATAAAAATTTTTATTGAAAAATAATAATTAAAAGTTTTGGATTGTTTAAAAATAGAAATCAATATTGTAAGCCAATAATAGAATTGAACTCAAAGTGAGCGCATTACTAATGTTCATTTTTTTATATCTTGTCAATCTTGTTTATTTTTTTTACATAGACACAAACTATTACGAAATTACATTCATCCCTTTTGAATGGTTATAATGCAAAACTTTAATCTAACAGCAAAAACTAATTGTGTAACCTTGGATGAATTAAAAGTTTATTATTTTATTGAAAATAAAAATAACTTGGAAATGAGTATAGGACATAACAAAAGTGGTATTAAAAGGCTGTAGTTAGACAAAGTTTAAAAACAAGAAAAACAAGTTTCAATGAAAAATTGATTATATTTTAACAGCGAATTATAGGAATGTATTAAATGATAATATAAATTGTAAGTATAAATTGTAACAAAATCATATTAAAATTTAATCTGATAATTAAATATTAAGAACAATTAAATAAACAGAGTTTTTATAATTACATATATGTCATTTTATTTGTCTTAGGCTATTGATATGCAAAGTAAAATCATTATGCAGAAGCAATAATGAAAACAATTTAAGTAAAAAATTGCAAGAAAATCTTTAGAAATTAATGCTTTTAATGAGTTTCATTTAATATGAACTCTAAAATTTATTTAAATTAGTTTTAATTTAAGTTTTTTTTGACTTGCTGAAATCAACATGCTATGTATTTTTATTGATTTATAAGTATGATACACAAATGTTTATTATTTTATGGTTTAACATTATTAGCAAATTCGCAATGAACTCACTTTCTTATTTATTAAGCTAAGCTTTTAAGTTTATAAAAATACTTCCTAAATTTATAGGTCGAGTTAGAACTGACATAACAACTGACAGACGGACAAAGTCAATCCCTTAAGATCTTCTTTTTAGAAAATTAGCTAAAATTAGATTCAACACTAATTTCTATTTATAGATGATTTACGAAAATTATGAAGTTGCTAGTAATTATAGAAAAGCCATATCCTGATAATTTTTGACAACTATTAAATTTAGAATTGCAAACTAGAGCAAAATATATTAATTGAAATAGGAAGTGTTTGCAAAATGCCAAATTTTAGAAATGCTGGAAATTGGACATTAACAAAAAAATTTCAATTGTTTTAGCATTATCAACAAAATTTGGAATGGAAAACAATGGAGTATAGTACTACTCAAAAATAAAACATACCATTAGATTAAAGATCCGAAACATAAGATATGGAAAAGATGAAGTTTTTCAACTACTTTGTATGCACTCAAGTTATTTTATTAATTTTAGGAAACAATCAACCAATTACATTTCGTTTTATGTTAAGCTAAATTTAAATTTTTAGAACAACAATTAAGATGTTAAATAAGAAAAATACCTAGAAATAACTTTTTTAACTAGATTCAAGTAACAAAAACAAAATTTTATAAACTTTTGAGGCTAAGTAAACAATCGTTAGTAAGATAAAATTACTATCGCAGATATTTCATTTAAAAGCAAATTAAAAGTATCAAATAATTCTTTGAAAAAATTGTTAAACTTGCTCATTATGTGAACATTAATTAAGAAATTATAAAAATTAAATAAAATTTTATTTATAGATAAAATAAAGTTGCAAATAATTAATATTTTTTGATAATTATTTTTATTCACAGTTTACAAATATGTTGTAAAAAAATCGGCTTGGGAGCTCTAACGCTCCAGAGCCGATTTTTGGTGATTTTCCAAGAATGAATTTTCTGAAATAAAAACAAATTATAATAAAATCATGAAAAAATTAACAAAAAAATTAAAACATACGGGCTATCTACGTTTATAAAAACTTCTATTTCTTTGAAAGATGTCGGGTTGTTTTTGACCTAAAAATGGAGAAAATAATATTATTTTGAAAAAAAATTTAAAGGTGGGAAGATATTCTATTTGGTCTAGAGGTTTAATCCAGATTACTTATTAAAAAATAAGCCTACCTCTGACTTTTTGAGTATATTTCTACGGAGTGAAACAAATTTAAATATATAAAAACGGCTTAGAATGTTTTCTGCTAAAATACACGCTGACCTGTTATTTTTTTGCGAAACAAATAGGGTCTTCTAAATAATTTTAAATCCTAAAAGAAAAATAAAATAAACAAATTTGCATAAATTTATCAAAATAAGATTGCATTAATAATCATATAATTTTAACTAAAATTTAACTTTGAATCTTATTGAATGACATAAATTTTGGTTATAAATGTAAGTTGGATTTTACCTATCTGGGTGTCTGGTATGTTAGGCAACACCTCTTGTAGTTACAGAAACATTAACTGTTAACGTTATAGATAAACGCTTTTACGTTTTAACAAGTGTCCTTCCAGGACATATTTCATTCCTCCCAAACCCCCATTATCTTAATTTATATTTAACTGTAGATTCTTAGTTTAAAACAAGAATGAATATTTGTTATGCGCTCACTTTGACTTTTAATCTATTGTTGGTTTTCATTATTGATTTCTATTTTTAAACGAACCAAAACTTTTAATTATTATTGTTTTGATAAAATTTTTTATGTACTTTAAAACATTGTTATAAATAGTACTTCAGTGAGTTATAAGGTTATTTTTATTTATTTATTGTTTAGCTTTCGACGAGGTAACATCAAAATTGTTTTAAAATATACAATTAGTCGCGCGTCATAACTTATTTTACTATAATTAGTAAGACGCGAGACACCAAAATATACTCATATTTGCCAGATATTAATCATTTATGATCCTATTATGTGTCAATTTTAACCAATTTTTCCCATTTATATTCATTTTTAACCAAATTAAAGCTCACTTTTGCCCCTAATTAAGCCAATTTTGACAGTATTTTGACTAAGTTTTGGTCCAATTCTGCCTTATTTTGTGATCTAAAAAAAGTCTAAGAACAGACAGAGTCACAGCGGACATGTCAAATCCAATAGTTGAATTTTTCAAAGTGAGCTAAAAAATATTCTTTGTTATGAATTTATAATTTACTGAATTTTATTTAAACTATTTATAATTTTTTTTTCTGAGTAAAGATTAATAAAGCTTTGAATTGTTTTGTTATCTGATATGTTAACAACATTTTGAATGTAAATAAAACAGTCATCTATTGGTGAAATGCAATCAAAAACATTTATAACATTAATTATCATAGTATTATAATTGAAATAAATAAATTTTAAGACAAAACTACAATGAAACAAGATCTATACGGTCATAATATCTGACTTTGTAAAGTTAATTTAAGTTAGTTATGGTCGCTCGCTATCTCTGTTTGCTCTCCCATATTAGTTTAGATTATTTTTAATATAGTTGAATTTAGACTTAAATTCCGATTTTTACATTAAACAAGCCAATAATCAATTTTTTTTCTCACCCAATTTGATAATAATAGTCTTTATAATAACAATGAAAACGAAATTACCCGCTCTTATTTTTAACTATTTTTACCAAATTTTTATCATTTTGGTTCAAAATTTCCCAATGATACGAAAAACGGAGTCTCCCATTATGAAAAAAGGAATATCTCATTCTGGAAAACGGAATTTCCCATTCTAAAAAACGGAACATCGCATTCTGAGAAACGAAGACTCCCATTCTAAAAAACGGAAACTCCCATTCCGAAAACGAAATCTCCCTCTTCGTTTTTATATAAATTAGTGTTTGGTAATAAATAACAGCCATGAATAAAATATCATTATCCCAAAAACGTAATATTTTAATTAGAACTATGATTTAAAGTAGTAATATAAAGTTGAATATACGACATGGAATGAATATAAATAAACATTTTTTTCTATTTTATTAAAGTTAGTTTTCATTTATTTAAGAGAACCAAAGCGACTTGTAATACGAGAAGTAAGAATCATAAAAATTTACATCAAATTCTATAATTCGTGCAAATATCAAATCTCATTGGCTGCTTCCATTAGTTGTCACATCTTTGAATTTCAAGTCAAGTCCATTCAATAAACCGTAATTAATTAACTTGTTATAATTTTCTTTACCAACATCGATGTTAAAATCACCAATTAAAATAATTTTATCAAGTTTATTCTTGATCCGTTTAGCTGTGCCCAATACATCCTAAATTATCTAATCAAGCCTGATCGCGGAATGTCCAAACTCCTGAAAGAAGCACTCAAGAGGTAAAAACCGGTTATTATAGCTTTCGAGAACGACTTAAAATAATTGGTGATCGGTATTTGAACGCGTCAGAAATATCAGCGCAGGAAGCAGTGTATCACTTAATATCGATTGATTTGTCAAGATCAAGTCATGGACACATGTTCATTAATACTGGTGAAGTTAATAAACGTAACAGAATGGTTAAAGCTGAACGAGAATTATTAACGATGGATAGCAAGCCACAGATATTTATCAAACTCAAACTCATTCGTTGGACTATTACATTCTTCGTCCTGATTGCTTGAAAGATCTGTGTTAAGCTGATTTTGCTGCTATTTACAATAGGAGCAAAAGTAAACCAACTAAATTAAAATCATTTGTAAATGACGACGTAAATGAAAACGAAGAAACCAATGAAATACCTTTTGGTGAAGTTTATGTATTGAAAAATGGTTCCGGTTAATTGGAGAAAAGAAAAAAAGAGAAAATAATTAGCTATTATAGATTTAACTTAAATACCGACGAAATAAATTTATATCGAGAAGAATGTCAATTATTCTTTGCTCATCCGGATGAGCAAAGCGATATTATTAATGTTGACATCAAGAAAAACTACTTGGAGAATTTATGAAACGTACAACAAAACTCGGTTAAATATACAATTAACAATGGATTGACAAAACATTTTGAAGAAACATTTCGCAACATTGGAATTGATATTAATAATGAGGAACCTGTGATCGAAAATCCACACGATTTTTCTGTCTATACCATTGACAATTCTAAGAGCGCTAGCATTGGGCAAGATATCTGCAATGAACTGCCAAAAAACAAATGCGAAAAGTTTTTAACACCGAAATATCAACCCGAAGAAGAGTATTTACAACTCATGAGATCATTAAATGTTAAACAAAGAAAATATTGCTTGGATTTGCTCTATCGTGTGAAGACATCTGACAACCCAATATATAACGTGATCTTTGGTGGTGCAGGCGTTGGAAAATCGTGTTTGATAAGTGATATATTTCAGACAATTCTTCGATGTTACAATTCAAATCCTGGAATCATCCCAGGTAGTATTAAAATTTTATTGTGCGCTCCTACTGGCGAAGAGAGTTTCAATATTGGTGGAATGACTTTGCACTCCACATTTTCACTACCTGTTAGTCAGTGCAAAAATGATTTGAAAAAACTAAGTGACGATCTACGCAACACCATCTATTCTAAGTTATCCGACTTGAAGATTTTGATAAACGACGAAATTTCAATGGTCAGCATTAAATTAATCGAACAATAGTTCAACTTTTGAAGGATCGACGAAACCTTTTGGAGGGGTATCTGTTATTTGTTTCGGCTATTTCCATTAGTTGAGACAAGTGAAGCATAGATTTGGTTTACAAATCAACGATTCAAGTAAATATGGCGTTTTATTCGAAAATACATTATAAAATCTTCTAACTGCATATAAACTAACTGAAATCATGCGCAAGAAAGATGATCAACTTTTTGCAGTTGCTTTAAACAGCTTAGCAACAGGAATGTGCACGTAACAAGACTTCGCTCTTTTTACAAGTAGTAAAGTTATTCGTAATATACGTAACGAACAGATGATTAGTCGCGCGAAAAGGAGAAAGAAAAACATCGTAACTATCTAAAAGACAAAAGATTGGATGACAAGTGACGAGAAAGAGAATGGAAAGACTCGACAAAGTATGGAACACAAACGGATGGATGACGAATGGCGCGAGAAGGAGAAAGAAAGGAATAATAACACCAAAATAGAGAAACGAAAAAATGACGAATGGCGCGAGATGGAGAAAGTAAAGGATCGTAACATTAAAAAGGAGAAACGAATGGATGATGAATTGCGTGAAAAGGAAAAAGACAGTGTTCGTAAATATATGAAAGATAAACGAAGGGTTGGCGATTGGATAAATAATGAACAACTGCGTAGTACGTTAGCACGTAATATAAAACGTTTATCAATAATGTCAACTGAACTTGAAGAACATCACAGCAGTTTAATTAAACAAGGTCCAACAAATGTTTGTGACTCTTGCAATGGCTTATGCTTCGAATCTTCAATAACTAAAACATCATTAGAGTTGTTGTCAAAACGAGGATAGTGTGAGGAAGTTATTAAAATCTTTTACTCAAATAAAATCCAATTAATGACATTTTATATCGCATGTTACCGAGAAATTACATCAAACAAATTTCCAATAATTGGGCCAAGACAATGGAAACGTTTTAGAAGAAATACCTAAAAAGCTAAAAGGATTTACACCATTAGAAGAACGTATGATATGTCCGCGTATTCCATTTATGCAGCTTAGATCGCTCGGGAGAGACAAGCAGTATAGTTTGAAAGGAAATGTCGTGAATGTCCCTATTTCTGTCGATACATCGATCAGTGTACTTCCATGAGCTTTCCGTAATACACATACTGAACAATTTAAACTAAAACGTATGATGCAGCATAAGTCTCATTTTATGTTCGAGACAGTAAGACCATCTGTCATCTTAAATGCTGCAAAAAGTTTGGTTAATACGCCGTTATACATCGAAGAAAACGTAACCTTGTCTGACACGTGGATCGACGGTCATAATAACGAAGTTGAGCATTTTGTCGTGAATGAATAGGACAAAGAAATTGTAAAAGCAACGGACATTGATACGATTAGTATATACAATAACGATTGGAATGAGGTGCTGGAACCAGCGAACATAACATCGGACGATACTCTTTGGCAAGATAATAATGCAATTGCTTTCGCACCAGGAGTGGAAAGATATCCCATATCGATTTTACGTGACAAGAACACGGAAAGTTTATCGTTTCCAACCATTTACTGTGGTCACGCGCGTCATCTTTCCAGCGATATATCATATAACAAAATATGTTAATGGGAGTAACGATGCTGTTTTATTCCGAAAATATTCTTCATGTTCTAAAAACGACAGTACCAAATGATTACTTAATAGGTTTCGCTACATTTAAGAGAAACAAGAGCTACAGGAAAAGTAACAGCTGGACAATTACTGAAAGAAGAGTTAGTTGAGAACCTTTGAAAGATCGACGTTGGGAACCGCGCAAAAAAGAAGTATTAGCGATGATACGACAACTTGGTGTACCAACTCTGTTTATCACATTTTCTGCAGCTGAAACCAGCTGGAAAGAACTATAAGTCACAACTAAGAAAACAGAACACAACAAAGATATCCCTGAATCCGAAGTAGAAAGTATGAGTAACAATGATCGTTGTGATTTAATAAGCGCAGATCCAGTAACCTGCTCGCGATACTTCGACAAACGTTTATGAGAACTTTTTCGTGTTCTTCAACATACAAATGGATTTTTAAGTAACCATCCAATAGAAAATTCATACATTCGCGTGGAGTTGCAATATCGAGGCAGCCCTCATGTACACTTTTTTCTATGGTTGCGTGGATCTTCATTATATTCTAAGTACGATTCAACAAACGATAAACAAATGCGTACAGTTTATTGATGCATACATCACGACAGGCAGCGAAACAATTGATCAAAACCTAATTGGACTTCATAAACATCAACACTCGTTTTCTTGTAAACGGTTTCAGGGCGATACAGTTACGTGTAGGGTTTCGTTCCTATAATATCCTTTTCCATAAACTCTAATATTGATACCACTCGGAGATGAAGAATTTTGTAACGAGTACGTTGAAATGCACATAGATATCACGAAAGTACTAGCACTAATAGCTAAAGCAAAGCTTGACATTAGTTTGGATGAATTTTTGAACGAACTCAATTTTAATTTTGAGCAATATATAGATGTTATCAGATCAAAACTAAAAAACCTAAAAATATTTCTGAAACGAAACGTAAAAGTTGTTCTAATTGATGGTTTAAATCCAGATATACTACAATTACATTGCTCTAACATGGACATCCAATTTATTCTAGTTCAATATAGCTGTGTATACTACATCTTAAATTACCTGAATAAACCAGACCGAGGAATGTCAATACTCTTGAAAGAAGCAGTTGAAGAAGTAAAGGCTGGTAATTATAGTATTCGCGAACGATTTAAAATAATTGGTGATAGGTATTTGAACGCATCAGAAATATCAGCAAAAGAAGCGGTATATCACTTGCTAAAAATGGATTTGTCAAGATCAAGTCGTGGACACGTATTTATTAATACTGGAGAAATTATTAAACGTCATAGAGTGGTAAAATCACAGCGAGAATTATTAACGATGGATAGCGAAACCACAGATATTTACCAAACTGATTCGCTGGACTATTACATTCTTCTTCCGGATTGCTTGAAAGATCTGTGTTTAGCTGATTTTATGGCACTGTATAACAGGAGAAAACGGTGAAAGTAAGTAAAGTAAAATCAATTGTAAATGACCACGTTAAAGAAGACGAGGATATCGATGAACAACTTGTTGGCGACATTTTTGTACTGAAAAACAACGCTGGCTATTTGGAGAAAAGAAAAAAGGAGAAAATAATTAGCTATTGCCGTTTTAACGCTAAAACTGACGAAATCAATTTCTATGGAGAATAGTGTCAATTATTTCTGCCATAAGCTGAACAAAGTCAACTTATTCATGTCGACATCAAAAAATTATACTTGGCTAACATAAACATCATTAAAAACAATCCATCGAAATATACTTTTAACAATAGAATCACAAATAATTTCGAAGATATATTTCGCGATATTTAAATGGATATCAATCAAAATGAAGATATTTTGCTCGAAAAGCCACATGAATATTCCGTTTATACCATTGACAGCGATAAACAGGTAAGCATTGGTCAAGATATTAGCAAAGGTCTACCAAAAAATAAATGCGAAAAAATTTTAGTACCAAAGTATCAATCGGAAAAAAATATTTAGAAATCATGAGATCATTAAATCTTAGAGAAAGAAAGTACTGTTTAGAACTCTAATATATAATAAAAACTTGCGACGAACCTGTATATAACGTCATTATTGGTGGTGCAGGTTTTGGGAAATCCTGTTTGATAAATGCCATATTCCAATCTCTTTTACGATATTACAACACAAATCCAGGTGCTGTTTCAGACAGCGTTAATTCTGCGCAATAACTGGCAAAGCAAGTTACAATATTGGTGGTATGACTTTACACTCGACATTTTCTCTAACTGTTAGCCAAGGCAAAGTTGAAAAGAAAAAGCTAAGTGACGATTTGAGGAACACCATCTGTTCTAGACTTTCAGAACTAAAAGTTATATTAATCGATGAAATCTCAATGGTGAGTATTACCGTTTTACTGATAGACATTAGACAAATTTTTAAAAAAATCTAAACTATCGTTTTTGTACAAATTCAATTTTATTAATGACGTACATAGTATCCATGTTTGATATTTTAATCACTTATAGGTCTCTATACTGATAGCCATTAGACAAAATTTTAAAAATACTAAAATATCTTTTTTGTACAAATCCAATTATAGTATTGACGTACATGGTATCCTTGTTTAATGTTGTACTCACTTATAGGTCTTTATACTGATAGTCATTAGACAAATTATTAAAAAAATCTAAACTATTGTTTTTGTACAAATCCAATTTTAGTTTTGACGTACATGGTATCCATGTTTGATATTATAATCACTTTTAGGTCTCTATACTGATAGTCATTAGACAAAATTTTAAAAAATCTAAACTATCTTTTCTGTACAAATCTAATTTTGGTAATTACGTACACATATGATAATATTAAGGCAACAATAAGACACGTGGCTCAATATCTCCAAAACGGTTTCACCATTATGGTTCCACTTTATATGCACATATCCATTAAGGGCTACCAAAAACTAAACTTTGGTTACAGGTTACAAAGTTATAGGAGACTCGGTGGTTTGTAAAAACGTAACTTGATACCTCTTTTTAACAATGTAGGAAACATGTGACAAAAAAATTTAAATGGATCAACTTGTAGCCCATATACGGTTTACTTAAGAGAATATTTTTTTCAAAATCATTTGTGGTTCCGTTTGTGAGATATAAAGGCACGTGCTTTATTCTTCCGAAGCCACTAACTCTATCCATAGAGGTCACACATGTCCTATCCATGTCTGATTTTTATATATGTAGTAAACGGGTTATATGTGCATGTGGGTACAAAAATTTAGAGAAAATCTATTATGGTTAATTTTTTTGGTAAACTATTTATTAGAAAACGGTATCCTATCCATGCTTTCATTTTATATAAAATGTGTAGCGCTAATAATTAAGAATTTAACTAAATATATATTAAAATACGTAAATCAAATTGAGCGCATTACTAATGTTCATTCTTGTTACGATTATCATCAAAGCCAATGTTATCATATATACTCAGTCTACCAATCCTATGCACATCCTAAAACATTAAAATGGAGTTCATTAATTTAAAAGAAATTATTTGCATGCAAGGATTAAATTACTTATTTCATACTTAAGTTTATCAAACTTTGCAAATTTTATAACAACAAATTTAAAATGTTTAAATTTAGTAATTTGACAAAAACTTAAAAAAAATTTTTGATACTATGTAATGTTTAAAAAAATATTTTATTAATTTGTAAAAAATAGATATTTTGGTTTACCTTTTAAATTTTCCATGATAGGCAGTTATTAATCTAAAGCGTCTTCGCAATCCTTGTTTTTCATTAATACAAAATAGTAAATATTGTCTTAATTATAAGTTATTTTGAAGTTTAAAAAAAATATTAGATTTAAAAGAGTTTTTAGAAAAATCTGTTTGTATAATTAGTTCAAATAGTTATATCTTATCATCCAAAACCGAAACCGATTTAAGAATGAATTTTTTATTTGGCTATTTGGGTGAAAAACGTCAATTACTTATTTAACTAATAGAATGTATTTTCTTGGACATATGTATTGTGGATTATGTATTCTTTATATATATTGGAAACCAAACGATGTATGGCAAACAACTGGCATTTGTTTTCTATTCTGTATACTTATTATTTGTAATGAAGCGCTAAAATATTACAAAGCATACTTTATTCATGAGTAGCAGGCATTATCTATGTCAACATAAAAATTGTTTAAGTAATAGATTAATGTTTGGAAAAATAAATAAAATTATAATTTTTGAAGAAATTAATGTCTTGCTAAATCTCAATAAAACAAATCTCAGAATTACTATAGTTTGATTGCCTTTCTTATAAAGATGGTGTTCATGTTATCTTATATTTACTTTTGCATTCTAATACAATTGGTTGTTAGTTATTTTAAACTAGAATTAATATTGGATTAATAAATTGCTTTAATAAGATAAAATATAACATTCAAACATAGTAGAGTTATTTTTTCTTGTAAAAAATTTAAGTCTAAACATAGAATAATTGTTAAAGCAACTTGATATTAAAGTTCATCATTAAAATTGGCTTGATTGGATTGAATTAATACAATAAAATCTTCATTATTACATTTAATTAAATTAATAATTAACTTGCATGATATTTATATTAATCAAAATAATTTTGCTTGCCCAAAAACGACAACATAACAATTGTTATTTAGTCAAACTATCATCTATGTGAAAAAAAATGACTTATGAAACCATATACTTATTGGATATAACTTTAAATTTTTTATCGTTATGAAATGGAGCTAGATTGGATAAATTAAGTTATTATTTATAATCAATATATAAAAATAATTCAATAATAAAAAGATTGAAAAACAATTAATCATATTGAACAAAATAGATGATGGAAAACTTTAAAAACCAGACTCCCGTCTTGTCCCGTTAATTTTGTGTGGTAGTCCTGTACTTTCCCGTGTCCCGTTCTGTTTAAGAAAATATTAAGTCTCATCCCGTCCTTTCCCGAAACTATTTTATCTTAATCAATATAAAGTTGTCAAAAAATTATAACTGAACTTTTGTTGATAAAAACACAATACTGCTGTATAATATATAACATCAGTCATTTCATTGAAATATTTGCAATTAAATTGAAAAAAATGACTTACCATAATGTTTTAACACCAAAAGCTGATCATTTATAGACTTTCGGGAATAAACCAACGAATTTTACAATCCTGTCCTGTCCCGATACTTAAGTGGTACAATCCCGTCGATAAATGCCGTAAAAATTATTTAAATCCCGATCCGGTTTTGTCTCGTCCTGATAAAGACTTTTCCAGGTATAGTACAATATACACTATGTAATTTACATTGAATTGTATAATCAAAAATCTATTGCATAATTTAAATAACTATTATTGAATCAATGGTATATAAATGATTTCAGTAAAATTTAAAAAAAAGCTTAGAAGTTCACCCTATGTACAAATGAACTTTTACATTACCATAGCAAACATTGTTTTTTTGAATATCCGCTTTCAATTATCAAACTTCTATTATAAATCAAGTAAAAATTTATTATTGCAGACTTAAAAACATCATATAATGCTTTACAAATCAAAATAAAATAAGTTAAAATATGTTAAAAAGTTTCCTAAAAAGATAAAAATATAGTATTGTGATAATATGGCTTTCGTGTATTACATTTTGCAAAGTATAAATCAATTAAATTTTTAAACTATAATTTGGTTACTTCCAAGGACATTAACTTTTATTTTATGAAATACTTAAAAAAAATTTTATCTTTAAGAATCAAAATCAGTTAAAAAATTCTAAATCTATAATAAAACAAGAACGACACATTCATAGTAGCTCACTTTTTCATAGGTTAACTTTTACTTATGTAAAAAACTTAATAGTTAAATCAAGTCAAATAAGTCAATTAATATGAAACTGCGAACAAACAGACGGACTGTCAGACGGACTGTCAGACGGACGGATAGACGGACGGACATGGTCAAATGCATAACCTCTAATTGTATTTATGAAATAAAATTTATATTTAAAGTTTGTATAAGAATTAACGAATATCAATCAATTATATAAGCAAAGTTTTACAAAACATATTAAGGTGCATAATATGATTACTTATTTTGAGGTTATAAACAAATCAATAAGTTATTCATAACTATACAAATTTTTTTTTTAAAAAATTTACATTAAATCCAATATATGTATAAAACCTTGACAATTTTTTATCGACATTCGTTTCCTCAATTGTCTAAAAAGGGAACTTTAATTTTCAATACTGTAATTTAAAACAAAAATAAAATAGTTATTATTATTCAAAAATTTAATTTATACTAATTTGTGGAAAAAACAAACAGTGTTTGATATTATTTTTTTCTAACTTCGTTACTACCAAGAATAATTTTTTATCATTGTGATAAAAATTATATGTAAAAATATATATGGTTAATAATCTTTATAATTATTTGAATCAATAATATTAGATAAAAGTTTATCCTCTACAAATTTAATTAAATAAAGATAGAATCACTTAAAAACTACAATTTTATTTTTCCAAACCATTTATACAGTTAACTTTTTATCTTTTGTATAAATTCTCAATATTATTCTATCTTCGATAAATGGATGCGTACCAAAACAAAATTTCGTTCAATGAATAACTTACATTATCTAAAAATTTCTGAATTGTTGCTGCAGTTGATGGCAAATAGCTTTATTACATTGTATTAAGCATTATAAAAACAATGCAACTCAGGCATCAAATTGGAATATTCAACATCTATAAAGTCTATTTAGGAAACAGAATATTCCAAAAAAATTAATTAATTAAAAGATTTTATGATTTTTCAAAACTTAGCTCTTTATTATTGTACTAACTATAAAATAAAACGTAAAATCAAAAATCAAAAATGTTGACAAACAAAAATACTAAAAACAGATATTTATTTTGCTTAACATAGAACCAAAATTCTACTTCTTCCTTACAAAACTCACCTTATTCGTACTATTCAATAGCTAATAGAGCGTCATGGAGATGGATTAGGAGACGTTCGCACGCTTTATCTTTTGTGGCATTAAATTTGTTGTTTGAAATGTCAATCCTTCATTTGCAATCGGCGCAAAATATAGAACCACAGTCGGAGCATACTATTGAGTTTAGCAGTAAGTATGTACAAAAACAACAACAAACGTGTGAATTTTCTATGTCGCAGTCTGTTCTTGAAATAGTTCTGAGTGTAGATATCATATGTCTCTCCAAAATAGCTTTCTTGAAATGATGCCAATTAAAATTTAAAATTTCTTGATTTAAGCACTTTCATTTAACAATACCTGTTCTGTTCATGGACAAAACGGTAAAGTTTCGTCAATCTCGTTTATTCTAATGGTTTCATTTCATTGATATGTCAATTTATTAAAGTAAGATTTAAATAATTTTTGTAGAAAGCCAAAATTAGTAGTTTCTAATAGTACGATTTATTTGTTTATATTTTAAGCTGTATCATGTATATTATAATTTTGAGGCATAGGCGATGATAAGACAGACACTTTGCTCAAGATGAATAACGTTACGTTTATTTTTTAAGCGAACAGAACAAATATATTGTCCGTAACAGGGGAAGAATGATAAAGAATACCGACATTATATAAAGGTTGAAGTAGTCTCCTGTTTGTTTACTACCTTTGCGTAGATTTGATTTACTTCATCGAAAAACATTTTAAGGTTTAACTGGTAAAGTTTGTTTGTTTTGTTAATTGATGATATACATCGTTCGTCATGTTGAAGTTCGTCTTTTTTTCGATGATTTTGTTTCTGCCAGAGTATTTATTAATAGATAGCAATTAAGAACGACTCTTTGCTTTCAAGTTGTGGACATTTTCTTCTTTTTCCGATAACTGTTATTTTATTTTATGCAGTAGATGAATTTAAGTGATTGCGTTATTTTTTGTTGAATATGTGGTTTTTCGTTTGAACCTTCTCCCTTTTTCCCATAATGAAACTGTGTTCGAGTTTGTTTGTCTGATTGCAACCGTTTTTCCAAATTTTCTAAACTTGAAATTGGCCGGCTTTAAAGGGACAATGACTTCCATTGTAATAGATAACTAGGTTTTTATCTTTGTATTTAAAACAAAATGATCCGTTACTTGTTGTTAATATTATGAATTGTTAACTAGTGACTGCATAAGATGTTTTTGATAATAACTAGGAAGAAAATGACATTATTACTGTTCTTTCCGCTTTGACAATAAGACAGACTGTGGGTCGCAAACTTATTGTTTACGTAATGGTTTACACGGCATTGTGATAGTTAGTATTGATATAAGACGTATATCCCGATTTTTTTGTTCCAATTTGCCTGAATTTGGGTTTAATCGTATTATATTGTGTCTAACTTAAACGTTAAACATGATAATAACATGGAATCTGATTAAAATTCATTTTTTTGAGCGATATTTTTTAGTTAAGTAAAGTTTATTTCTTTAACAATAAATTTAATGCTTTTTAATAAACGTTTCCTTTTTCTTGGTAAACCAGTTATTTTTCTATTCTAATAAACTCCACAAGTAACTTTATCATCATTTTGTTTAGCTTCACTTTTTTAAATGCTGAATAATCCGAAACAATTCTAAGTATGACATTTCCAGTAGCTCATACAATAACTAGTGGATTTGTTTTTTTAATTCGCGCTTTAATATTATCGTTTCATAATGCCAACATTTTTTGGAATAAAACTTCTATCAATCTTGGTATAACACCATAGTTATAGCTTAGCTTCTGAGTTATTTAAAGTGAGACATGGACTTAAATATGTAAACTAAACTTGTAAGATTGGGTCTTTTCGATAACATCAACATCAGTTGTTTTCCATAGAATTGAAAAAACTTCTCTGAAGCTCAAATTTGTATTCACTTGTTACAGTTTTAGAAAGAACATAATATAAATAGTAGTCGCGAACTTCTGTTAGTATGCGTATTTGATCTTTCATGGTGTTTCGTGAGTCTTGATATTTGAACTTAATCGGTTCTGTTTCTTCCATTGATTATTTCTTAAACTAACTTTGATTTTACTCTCGTGACTACGAAAATTCTTTTGTACAAATGCATCAACTTATAAGCAATACTGGGTTGTAGCACATCACATTGTCTAAAACTTTATACATTTCTTGATGATGTCTTTTTTCATAATTTTTCTTGTTAACTTGTTGACTCATATTTATATTTTCTCTCACTAAGTAAATAGGGAATTTATATGATTACATTTGTTTTCATCTGACTGATCGTCAACCGGATTGTCAGCATGTAACATGCATACCCTTCCATTCATCAGATAATAGGATGTGTTCTTTATTGAATTGCGATGTTGTGTTATAATTGCTAAGGTTATACTTGAAAGTTGTTGTTTCCAATTTCTGTGGTTGGACGAAGATTATTAAGATAACAAAGCGCCGACCCTGCTAATTGTTTTTTCGCAAGTTCGATAAGGGATGGTTATCCGTTGTTCGAAAGTGCATCACACCAACCCGTTTTGTTTTCAGATTGAGGTTACGTGACGTAAATGCCTGTGCTGTATCACTTATCAAATACTTCATTTCAGAATTCTCAGCACGCTCTAAAACCTCTGTGTATTTAACTGAAATGTCCTCTTAAAACGAGATTTTATTAGTTCAGTTATGGTGTCTGGAATGCACCAGCTCAAACGCCGAAAGGCTCAAATTCTGCCCGGATATTTTGTTTGGGGTACAACTATGACAATCTGATTAGGCCTAGCAATTGCTGTACGTCGTGTAAGCATGAGACCTTTCGAACCAGGGAGAGATAATCAAAAAGATTTTTTTCTGTGTGATAAAATAACTCTTTCTCTTATAATTAGATTTATTCTATAAACATTTTGAAAAAATTTTTTTTTATTGTTCAAAATAAATTTTTTGATTAAAATTTATTAGAATGTGTTGTCTTCAGTGGCCAATATTTAATTAGCAGCTATAATGGGTAATCAGTGTTAGATGAACTAGTTTTGGAACAAAATGAATTAAAACTATGGCCATCAATTATTGATTCATCCATTACTCCAATTTTTTACGTTCAACCAGATCTTACAACTACATCAATACTCGTTCACCCAAACAACATCATTCAGTTGTTCAAATTTTTAACTTTAAAATCCTTCACTTATTATAAATGAAAATCCACTAAGTCGACAAACACAACAGTTATTTGACAGCCTCACTGACTCTGGTGATACTGAAATTTAACTTAACCCAACATTCTATAAAAGAAACTTTAATCAACAAATACCACCCCCAATTAGTAGGACTGAATTATAACCATCTGGATTATCAAAACCAACCATCAAAACATTTTTTAGAAAAACAACCAGATAAATTTCGACTCCTTAAACAATTACATCAAAGTCTCCAAGAAACAAATAACCAAAAAAACAGCTATAGAACATGACAAGTTCAAACAAAACAGTTTTTAATGTAAAGCATTTTTGGTTATTTAATAATTTAATAATTCTAATGAATTGTTTAAATATAAAAAAATTATTAAGTTTGTGAATAGGTTGCTGTTGAATTTAAATCTGAATAATATTTGTACTCAAAAAAATCCATCATTGCCGTGCCCAACTTCATTTAAGATTGGTTTTGGACATAAGTTTTGTTTTGAATTTAATCTTGAATTACAGCTTATATTTCAATTTTAAAGAAAATAACATTGTGTTTCAAACATTTTTTAGCTCACTTTGATAAAATCAGCTATTGGATTAGACTTGTCCGTCTGTCTGTCTATGTTTCTGTAGATTTTTTATCTGACTTGCCCTTTTATGTTAATAAAGTGATTTAGATCTTTATCTACTAAAGGGAGTTCACCAATTTCTTACTATAATAAAGGGATTTTAACCTTTTTCTTATGTTGATTAAATGATTTTGTTCTTTACTCTTATAAAGGGATCTAACAAATTTATTATGCTAAAAAACTAATATTGAAGCAAATGCAAATATTATAGTCAAAATGCGGAAAATATGTAAAAAAAACTTAAAAGTAAAAATTACACAATAAAGAACAAAGGTAGGTTAAAATGTTAGTGTCATAAGCCGTTTTTTAATTAATTTTTTCAAAACAATACTATGTCGTTTTCTGTTGTTAATCTGTGGTTGTCAATAATGTAAGCCAACAATATAATTAAAGTTTAAGTGAGCGCATTACTAATGTTCATACTTGTTTCTTATTTTAAATTTATAAATTTGTAAACAAATAAATCAATATTCAAGCAAGTTATTTTATCATTGATATTTGCCAATTAACAGTAAAAGCAACAAAACGGCTTTATAGTTCTAAAATATAAAATCTTTTTAAAACAAGCGTTATTCTAAATTTTTCCTATAGAAGCAGTAATAGTATTGTCGAGCATTTAAAAAATCTCAAAGATCGGTCTGAATCTTGTAAACCAAACAAATTCTGAAATGTTTGAAAATAAAAGATTTCAAAATAACAATAAAGATTAAAAACAATTTTTGTGTTAGATTTTTCTGGTATAACAATGATTTAGAAAATCAGTTTTAACATTAAAAATTAAATTGATTGGAGATTGAAAAAGATTGAAGAGAAATTAGAAATGGAGAATGAAAAGGAAATGAAAGGAAAATTATTGTAAAAGGTGCATCGCCGATAAATATTCTTTAGAAACTATCTTTTTAAATAAAAATTGTGCACAGTTCATCTTAATTTATTATCATATTTAGATTGCTGAACCAATGAACATAAATTCTTCATAAGTTTTAAAATAATTTAATAAAAATTTTGGATGAGCATTGAGGACCATTAAAGAGATAGACTCTGTTTCATAAATAATCCTTAGCAATAAATAAAAACAAGATTTTTGCTCTAAAATAAGCTAACACATGCGTCTCATTTATCGCCAAAAAATTCGCAAATACTTCTTTGCATTTATGAATCTTCTAAACAGGACTTTATTTGTAGAAACCACAAAGTTGCCGATCTCAAAGATGGATTACCTGTTCATCTTCGAAAAATTATGTACATCGCTCATGTTAACACACCTAAAGACTAACTTCGCGTTGCGAGAAATTTGGAAAAAGATCGAAAAGAGAATCAAGCACCATAAAACCTAACGCAAAGCCATTAATAACACTCGCTATTCATTATCAAATCACAAAAGATGAAAGAAACAAAATATGAAAATTCCATCGCCATGTCAGATATTAGCGAATAATGGGCTGGAAGAATGGCATTCCGGTTGATCTAACAGTAAGAATCAAAAATCAAACACTTTTAGCAAAGCAAAGAGCGAAACAACTACAATTGCATTAAGGAACGATAAGCGTTACAAAGCGGTTTAAAATATTCATACTGTTACCAACCAAATCAAAATATCCGTTACCAATTGACACACCTTGCAATCCTAATCAACTATTAAGCTTGGAAACGATTGTCATGGGATCTTCATCACGAAATCGAAATATATCCAAGTCATCATCGATCAATATCTGCAATACGTCTAGGCTAAAGCCACTAAAACTAAAACTTATCAAGCATCCATGGAAGCTTAATCAGTAGCCATCAACATTATCCGCCCACTAAAACGTATACTTACCGACAATAGATATTTAATCTCACTAAGAAACCTCATGATCTGATTGTCATTTTAAACTCTGAAATGTGGGGCTATGAGGTACAAAATTGAGGATATCATTTTATCTAATCTTTATGATACTTTATGATTTGTGGTTTTATTGAGTAAATATTTTTCAATATATCAAAATGTTACCTATGTAACCATTTAATGAGCAAAATGGATTAAAAGAATATTTCAAGTGTCAAGTACGTAATGCGAACATTTTATTAAAATTACTTGAAAATTATACTAACATTAATTTTCTCATATTATTATATGGACTTCCATAATACATCATTATATTTAATAAAAAAGTTTTCATGAAATATTATTTTTTTAGGCCTAAATTTATTACCAAGACAAATTTTAAATTAAAACAAATATCTATTCAAATAAAAACAACTAGTGTTTTTTTTCATTAATTATAGTAAGTAAATTATCATAAATTTTTTTGATAAATGCTTCAGATTTTAAAAAAATTTTGGATTCATTAAAAGCGGTATAAAAAAATCAAATGTTAACTTATATTTGGAGTTTGAAAAAAATGAAGCTAGCTGTTTCACATCTTGTTCCAATTTCAAAGATATCAAATTTGAAAAATGTCAAATTATAAGTTCAAATAATTGTATTTAGTTAAAGTACATTAAATGATAAAAGTGGTCATGTTGTTGCAATAAAAATTCAAATTTGCTAAATAAAAATACTATTAATCTACTTCTAATTATTTGCCCTAGTTATTACATAAAAATTTTAAATAGATTCAGTAGATCATGTTACAATTCATTTAATCATTTTTGTAAAAAATTGCTTAAATTGTTTTAAAATAAAAATTATCTATGCTTCATAGAAATAACAGAAAACATTTTAAGCCGATGTTAACAATATATAATTTGATTTAAATAACAAAATAAAATTTAATAAACACTAACAAACACTAACATATCCATTTTTAATTTATTATGACTTTGAAATATATTAGAAAACACAAACGATGAAAAAGAATAAAAGTTGACGCATATCAAAAATACACTCTTTGTGAAAATTCTATTGTTGTAAATTAAGGCAATGAAGTTTATTATAGCAATTTTTACAGAGAAAAAATTCTTGACTATTTTTAAATGTAAAATTTGTGCGGTTTTTACGTTGAATTTTATGTACGATTTTGTTAAATAAAAGTTATCAAAAATGTGACAACTTGTGGTTAAATTGGGTATAAAAGGTACTTCTTTTGGTGAAGTTTTTTGTCGAATTTCGAGTATGGTACTGCATTTATCTTGAGTTTTGATACTTAACACATTAGATAATTAATGTTAAACGTAACATTTTTTATTAAAAGAAAGCAAACTTAGACTTTAACCATATATTTATAATATAAATTATAAATCAATATTAATCATTGGATTTTTAATGTCAATTACAGTTCAAAAAAATTTCATTGCAATAAGTTCAAACTTTTAAAAATTTTATCATATTTAAACAGTTAAGTACTTTTTGATTTTGGGTTTGTGTCTGTCTGTAGACTTTTAGAGCACAAAATCAAAAATAAACGAAACCGTGGCAAACCCGGTGAATAATAGGGTCTAAATTTGCAAAAATGACTAAATAATGGTGCAAAAATTGAAAAAAAAGTTTATCGCTCATATGACCTAATTAAGTATTTTAACTGAATTAGATGCATTTTAAATAAAAACAATTTTAGTGATGAGCTCAATTTGATACAAATTTAGATAAAGCATTATTTATTGAGAAATATAAATAACTGCATTCCCAGTACACCAAAAAAGACCTTATAATATTGTTGATTGACACTTTTTAAAATTATTTTTTCTCCAACAGAACTTTAATTGTTATTTATTAATGATTCGCTGATTCGCTAAAACTTTTGTTGTACTTTAAAACATTGTTAGAAATAGTGCTAAATTAATGTTAAAGTTAATATTCAGTCTGTTTAAAGCTTGGAAAATGTTTTTGTAACTTTATTTTTATCTATTTTTATAACTTTTATATTCTGTAAAAAGTATTTTAATTAATTTATTGAAGTTTATTTGTTCTTCGATTCTATCAATTTTTCTCATTTCTTATTGTTGGTGGAAAAATTTTATTAAATCACATTGTTTTAATGACGCGTTTTGATATAATTTTTTAATAAAACGATAATTGAAAAACAAGTTATTTCAAAACGTTAAGTTTAGCGTTCAATAAGAGTTTATTTCATATTAAATATTTTTTAACAGGGCATTTTAACAAGTAAATCGATTAAAATTTTTGCATGCAAGAATATCATACATCTTATCAAGTGATGTTTCGCTTTTGAAAGTTAAAGAAAAAGTTGATTTTTTTAGCTCACTTTCTTGAAAAGATAGCGATCTTATGGATTTGACCATGTCTGTCCGTCTGTGACGGTGTCCGCACTAGCTCGACTACTAAACTGAGCACGTATTTTCTATCAGTTATTATTGAAACTTTAGAAAAACGTTGACTAAAGAGTAATTAAAATAAATGATAGCTAAGATCAAACTGTATAAGAAAGTGAGCTCTCTATGAATGTGTCCTTCTTGTTTAATTTTACTTTCGCTACACGAAAAAGTAAAATACAATTGAAATGAAAAAATTCTTAAAACCGGAAACAAAATACATGTGAAATGAAAAACTTTCTTAAAAGTAAAAGCGAAATCCAATTGAAATCAATACTGTAAAAATTAAAAGCAAAAAGACAAAATAAAATTTTCATTAAAATCAAAAGAAAAACACAGTTAACATTTAAAATAAAACCAAAAGAAAAATCAAAAGAAAATCTACATCAAAATAAATTTCAAAAGCAAAAGTAAAAGAAAAGCAAAACTAAAATTATATGTCAAACAACACTAATCTCAACTCTATAATGTTTTAACATTTGATAGATTTTTACAGGTAAACTGTGTTATTGTAGTTTTACACTTGTTTCAACATTATTTACTATTGGATAAATATTTGTTTAATAAAATCTAACCAAGTTAAATTTAACTTCTTAAAATCTAGACACTTTTAATAAAGATTATAAAATGTTATACTTAATCGACTGCATTTAGTTATATGTCTAACTAAATGACAGAAAAATAATCTTAGATTTCTGGATTATTTAATACGATTTATTAATAACCAATCTTAAATCTTGTAAGAATTTAACGATCATTGCAGTCGTTCGAATTGTTACAGCAACAACAGTTTAAACTATTTGTTAATAATTTTAAATAATTAATTAAGTATTATCGGCTCGCAAGTCAAAACCAACTGATAATGTAATAAAGTATTGTTATACCTATTGAGTGTCAGAAGTTGATTTTTAGTTAAATTTATTGAAATAATATTGTTCTAGTGGATTGTCGATAAGAATTGTTTTTTCAATGAATGTAAGTAATTTAATTATATAATGAGTTATGATTAACTTTTAGCATTTTACATGCTTTTAATCCCAAAATTACATAATCCGATAGTGGACCATTATCAAATGGTTATACTTTACACTAAATTATATTAAACAATATATATTAAGTTTGCAGTTTATAAAATTATTTTGAGACGATGTTCAAATTTGAACTAATTATATCTTCAATTTTTTCATTAGTTTTTTTTGAGATTTAACAATTTTAAATACTTAATTTATCTATTTTAAAACTTTTAAACGCGTGAAGCAGAAACTAGTACCCCCTTGAACATTTTATTAAGTTTCACTAAAAACAAATAGTCTTACTCTTAAAAAATACTTATATTTAATTTAAAAATTTCACCATTGGCCAATAGACAATGTAAAGTTTCATAATTCCTTAATCTATAGAAAAATATATAACATGTAATTCGTATAAACTTTAAAATCAATATGATATTTTAAATTGTGAAAAATAAAAAAAAATATTCTGAAATTAAATTGTTTATCAAAATAATGAAAAACTTTTGAAAAATTCACTTATTCATGGAGATATAGATTAATTTAATTGGAATTAATTTAAGTTCAACTTTGAGTGTTTCATAATATCGTTCCTTCTTAAAGATTTTCTAAAATTATAGACACATTATTTAACAAACTACAAGTTTTATAATGCGAATTTTTTTATTTTTATTGGAAAAAAATTAACAAAACGTTGTTTATTCTTTCTTTTAACTTAGTGATCACTAGTTGTGAAGTAATTTTCGTTATTCCAGAAAAGCGGTAATTTCAATAAAAAAAGTTATAATGTTTCCTATAAAAGAATTCAAAATACTTTACAATTTTTAAATTTGATCTTTATTTTTTAACTGTAATGCTAATCGGTTATGCCGATAAGTTTAAAATATAATCCAGCATGTAAAAGCATTTATTATTTTTTGAATCACCTTTATATTTAATTTGAGTATTTGTTTTATCAATTATCCAACATATATAGTAAGTATATTATTATATTACTTGAGATTTTACTAATAGTTGTAAATCATTTTGTGGCAAAATAGTAGTTTTTCGCCTAATTAAAGGCACATAGTGATAGAAATTAGCTTGATGTGTAGAAAGTTAATATTTAAGACGTAAGTCGGAGATATGCAAGTCTAATGTGAAATATCAAATCGATGAAAAAACGAAATATAAACCTTCAGTTGTAATTGTGACGATAGATATGGAAGGAAACAATTTTAGATACGTTTTTTCTCCGGTGTTGTTATATAAGTCGAGTTTTGTCCACAGACCTGGGAATAAAATATCGTTGTGAACTTGTGGTTCCATCTAATTCTCAATAATGATATAATTTTTTGTGCTTTTGGCACATTTGACTTTATAACTAAAATCTGATTCTTATGTCTTGGGGTTTATGTAGTAAGCTGCGCAGCTAGTGTTTAATATAAAGACATATGAAGCATAATATTGTCATATGTACTCGAATTGCATAATTATGAGTCGTATAGCTACAATTTTTAATGCTACTAACTGCTATTTTTAATGTTATTTGCTATAAAAGCTATTAATGCTATTTAACCCAAAACCGGAAATTTGTCGTTTTAATCTGATTTGTTTTTGATAGCCCTTCACTTTAAAATTAAAAATAAATTTATGGTAGTTTTTTCAACACTACCAAAATTGTTTTAACATATTATTTTTTACAAAAATTGAATAATCTCAAAAAAACTAAGAAAAAGTTAGAAAAATTTTTATATTAAGAAAAAGACAATTTATTTTATTCTTGAAGTTTTTATAAAAATTAAATCATGTTTTAAGTGCAATTTTGGTCAATTATTAATGACATTTATAGCTGTAGTTCGTATGGTATATATTCTATAATTATAACACTCTAGTTAATGTATTGTTTTAGCATTAATAATTTTTTCCAAACGTTTCTGAGAAAGAAAATCGAAATTAATAAATTGATAGTTTTTTATTTTTTCAAAAATACCTACAATCTTTTGGCATCAAAATAAACAAAATAAGATTATCTCTTATTTAATTGGAAGAGCCAAACTAAGTTTTAATAATAATTTATTTTGCACCCCCAGATGACAGTCTCCTTTAAATTTGTTTTTCTTTTGAGGCCATCACATCTCATGACCCCTTATTTTTGTCCCAAAAAAAGGGCCAACACTTTCCAAAACTCGTCCTCTCGTTTAGATCTCACTGAACAATTCAAATCAAAATTTCGTTTTCAAAAATAACCGTTTTGTCATTCATCACTGATGAGTTTCCGTTATTCAATTTCTAATTTTAATCAATTAAATTAGTTTTTCATTCAATTGTTCACTCATTTACTCAATCATTCATTATTTGTGATCAAAAGTCACAGTTTTGGCGCAGTCGGTAGGATTAGACTGACTTTCGAATCGAAAAGAAGACATGAAAGCGGGAACTCATCCAGTCAAAAAAGGCTGGAAGTTAGCGAAATCGAAATCAACAAATACAAAGCACAACACCAGTTCAGACTCGGAGTGCATCACTCTCTCAAACACGAATCACTCAACAGAATCAACAGATTCCTTCAGTGTCACCACAAAGCACTCCAGCAATGGTCCGAACAAAACCACCGGGAACACGTGTTGACGTTAATCAATCCACAACAATGCTTCGCTTTGATTACGGAGATCCAACTCAAACACAAAACCAAACTCAAATCACACCACCAGTGAATCACAACACATCAGGCAAAGTGTGTGACAATTTCTCTGGTAGTGATGGACTCATTCGAATCGAAGATTGGCTCATCATTTTCGAATTCACAACTAGAAACTGGTCGGACGAGGAACACATCACATCAGTGTGTCGACAACTCACCGGTGAAGCTATGCGATGGCTTGTTCGTGAGATCGCACCGATCATTGAAACCATGTCATGGAATCAATTCAAACGAAAGGCACACATTCGATTTGGTCGCCCAAACGCAATCCATTGGAAGAAGCGATTGAAAGAGATCAGCGATCTGGTGAAACAATCGAGTCCTTCTTCAACCAGAAGTCAAGACTCTTGCAACTCGCTGAACAGGACAACGCTAATCAAGTGGCACTCTTGTCTCGTGGACTCCAAGATGTGAGTACTTGAAATCTGGTTCGCGCGCAATTTCCCAAAACTCCTGAGCAATGGCATGAGATTGCACTTCAACTCGAAGACCGAAACACTCGAGCATGCTAAGCAAACCCAACAGAGGGACAGTGACGTCAGTTGTCAACCAGAGACAAAACAAAGAAGTGGGAGAAGTGGGATCGAAACAAACCAAGACCACTAATTGATTTCTCAAAGCCACAAACCACTCCTTGCCCAGTGTGCAAAGCTTTTCGCGACAACAAATTGCATTGGAAAAAGGATTGTCCTCGACTCAAAGTACAAACACAAGCACCACAATCATGCGCAAGCGGCCTCAACTCGCAAACGCCTTCAGCGTAAACTCACGCATTTCAACCGAATCTCATTACACTCGATTTCTTACTAAATGGGCATAAGCTCAGACCATTTCTCGATTCGGGCTCAACAATTACTGCAATTTCAAAGAAAACCGCTGATCGTCTCAAACTCCGATGGGACGCGATGTCATCAATTCCACTGACGCACATTGCCGGTTCCACTGCAACATTGGGATCGGTCGACGTAAACATTGAAATTTCTGGGCAGACATTTCTCACAACCGTTCATGTACTCAAAGACCTCGCACACGATATGCCCATTGGTCTTGATCTCGCAAGCAAAGCCAAGCTGTTAATCAACTTCGCTAACGCAACAATTGTGGATACAATTTCAAGCAAACCTGCAGTCACTCATCATGTGGCACAACAAGACCAGGTTGACCAACTATTGGATCGAACTGCGTTTTATCTGCGGACTCAACAGATTTGTGGCGTTGCATTGGTTGCCAACACAGGATCAGATTAAAGGCTGACGCAACTTTTGTGAACAAACGACCATTCCGGATGTCAGCACAAAGGGAACAGGAAGTGCAACGCCACGTTGACTCACTGCTTAAGGAGGGAGTCATTCGTAAACCTCACTCACACTGGGCGTCGCCACTGTTCTTGGTTCCCAAAAGCTATGGAACATTCAGACCAGTCATCGACTACAGGCAACTCAACAAACTTATTGTTCCTGAAAGAAATCCACTCCCAAGAATTAAAGATCTCATAGATCGACTCAAAGCATCCGCAATCTTCACTAAACTCGATGTCACTTGGAGTTTCTTTCAAGTACCTCTCCATCCCGATTCAATCGAAGTCACCGCATTCGTGGTACACAACGGTCACTACTAGTTTCTTGTCGAACCAATGGGCGAAAGAAACAGCTCAAATGTTTTCAACGTGAAATTCGTCGCATTCTGGAACCATTCTTTGATGGAGGCCTCGTTCAACTCGTTGAAGATGTACTACTCCACACTGTCACTATGGAACAACACATCGATCTACTGAGAAGAGTTCTCAACAAACTTTCTGAGGTAGGAGTCAAACTAAAACGCGAAAATTGCCAATTCTTTCAGTCTGAAGTCACATTTCTCGGACATGTCATTTCGAAAGGACAAGTCAAACCTTCGGAAGCCAAAATGAAAGCAATCAAAGAGTTTCCAATTCAAAAGTGAGCCAAAGAAATCAAATCATTTGTGGGTTTGGCAAATTGTTTCAGAAATTTCGTGCCAAATTTGAGTTCACTCGCATCAAGTCTTACACATCTTACAAAACTCAACGATACTTTCCGTTGGGGCGCTGAACAACAACAATCATTTGACAAACTCAAGCAAATGCTTCCTCAACCACCAGTGCTTGCCATCTTTGATCCCTGACTTCCTATTGTTCTCACAACAGACGCAAGTGGTTCAGGATTGGGTACAGTACTCACACAAAAGCGTGACAACGGGTAACAACCAGTCATTGCATACTGGTGATGTAGACTCAACGAAAATGAGGCACGTTACTCGGCGCCAGAGTGGGAATTTTTAGCAGTCGTCAAAGCTGTAGAACACTTCCGCCCATACCTAGAGGGCGTTACATTCGAAGTCATCAGTGTTTGCTCTAGTTTGCAATGGCTTTTCAACATCAAGAACCCGAACTCAAGATTGTTTCGTTGGTCGGTTCGACTGAGTTGTTTCGATTTCAAATTCACTCACCGACCTGGAAAGTCAAACAAAGTTGCTGATGCTCTCTCACAACACGCTGTTCATCACTTCAATCCACATGAGTTCCTCAACAAACAAAACGAGATCACCGAATACGGTCTGCGCAAACCATTAATCATCCATGGCCTTACTTGGATCAGATGTCGTGGCAAGGACAAGCTAGTGGTACCACCAACTGAAATCGCTAACATCATTAAACAATTTCATGATGACATGGGTCATCAAGGAATCGAGCAGACAGCTCGAACAATCCGTGCAATCCTTTTGTTTCCCGATCTCGATCAACAAATCGCAACACACATCAGAAGATGCCATGCTTGTCAAGTCACAAAGCAACCGAACGCATCACTTGAAAGACTATTTCATCCGATACCAACACCTGACAAACAACGTGAAATCTGGGCAGCAGATTGTATTGTCATTGGCTCAGCAGCAAATCAGAAGTCTGCCTAATACATTATAACAATTGTCGATTCTCATTCAAGACATGTGTGGGAAAAGTCAGTCAAACGAATCACAGCAGAAGCAACGACTGGTGTGCTCCGAAACATATTCGAAGACGTTGGTGCACCAAAAGCATTTCTCATTGATAATGGCACCAACTTTGTGTCAAAACAATTCAAAAATTTTCTCGCTGTTGATTATGTCAAGCATCTACTTACTCCACCATATCGCAGTCAAGCAAATGGTGTGTGCGAACGATCAAACAAGTCAATCATCGCTGAACTCAGACTCGCACTCATCGATTATCCCAAAGCGAAATGGTCATCACTGCTTCGGTTGGTTGTCAAAAACCTCAATGAACAGATCCATGATGTTACTGGATTCCCACCTGAGTTCCTTCAGTTCGGCATTACCAATCAAAATATCAACACAGTTACAGTTGAAAAGGCGAGACAACATACTTGTAAGCGATCACTTGTCAACGTGTCACTCAATACAAACAACATTTGAATTCCGAATCATTTCACTTTCAAGTTGGCGATGATGTCAAATATCGATTACCACATAACCATCCAGAACTTGGAAACAAACTCAACCCGAGATGATGGGCACCATGCCTTATCATCGACAAAATGGGGAACGAAACTTTTCGTCTACAACAGATCTATCTCAACAACAATTCAGTGACTCGAACATTCACAACGCACTCATCCCTTCTTGCGCCATACGTGTGGCGAACAGAGTGATGGCCTTTTTCTGGTGGGGGATATGCACCCCCAGATGACTCCTCATTTAAATTTATTTTTCTTTTGAGGCCATCACATCACATGGCCCCTTATTTTGGTCCCTATAAAAGGTCACATGGCCAACACATTCCAAAACTCTTCCTCTCGTTTCGATCTCACTAAACATTTCAAATCAAAATTTCGTTTTCAAAAACAACCGTTTTGTCACTCATCACTGATGAGTTTCCGTTATTCAATTTTTAATTTTAATCAATAAAATTAGTTTTTCATTCAAGTCTGTGTTCACTCATTCACTAAATCATTCATTATTTGTGATCAAAGGTCATAATTTTTTTATTTAAATAATTTAATACTGAGAATTTATAGTTTTAAAAAAAATCTAAATTTCTAAATATTACATTACTCTTTAATCCTTTTGAAATTTATAGAGAACTTAGATTTTTTTCTTCTTTATTTTAAGATAAACAAAATCGATATAGTCGTAGGATCTGACTATTAAGTTATTTTCAGGTATTATATAAATGTTTTGGTCTTAATGTTTGACTTGGTAATGTAAGTTTAAGTAAAATTGTTGTCTCTCGCTCCCTTGTTTCTATTATTCCATATTATTTATATCAATTCGAACGTTTGTTATTCATTTATAACTCGATATTGACATTTTTTTAATCAATTTCATTCTTTTTAATGCCTATTTTTCACATATATAGTATCGTTCAATAAAATAATGTCCACAAATTGAAAAACATACTAGTTTACAGATAAAAATAGTCTACATCCGTACTTACACAAATTCCAAATTCAATAGTTTACAGATTAAAGTGAACTAAATTCTTACTTAAATTTTGTATCATTTAAACTGATATGACTTTTAAAATTTTTTATTAAAAAAATCTACTTTAAAAAGCAATTTATACAATACTTTTTAAAATAATTCAAAATAACGTTCAATTTAAGTTATATGAAATAAACAAGAACGCAACGTTAATATAGAGCTCACTTTTCTTAAACTAATGTAAACTTAAGTGTAAAAATATAAGTTATTCAGCATAGATTAGAGATACAAAATAAGTTTGTTAATATAAGAAATATGAGAAATCCCTTTTTTATAATACTTGTCAAAGACAGAAAGAATGATCGAAAGACGGTCAGACATTGTCATAACCATTAGACCGCTTCTTTTGAAATTGTTAGCTAAAAAATGTTTATTATAAAATCTTCCAATAAAAGATGATTATCGTTGTTTTTCTAGATAAAAAAATGCTTTATTCAAATTAATTACAGTTCGAGATTGTACACTAATATTTATCTAATTTGCTGTTCTTATTCGATAATTCCTTTTTGGAAAATATTTCTAATTCTGTATTTGATATAAGCAATGGAAAACATCGTACAACAAACTATGATGATTTGTTACTAATTTCCTATTATTAGTAGTGAACTATATGTAAATTTATAGAATTGAAAAATTTTTTGTACTTTTTAGGTAACTGTTTTTAATTTCAATCGTATATGATATTCAATGTTTTTAATTTTACAATCATACTCGTTAGTTTGGTGGTGAAACAGCAAAAATATGTTTCGTTTCTAAAATTTTTGGTGGATCAATCGCAAGATATAGATGGATGGCGCATATCTAAAGGCTTAGTCTATTCCAGAAACAATAACACAACCTTTGATGCAAAAATGGCTTATTGTATTATACCAAATCGTTTATTAAATTAGTTCGTTCGATGGACACACAAGTAGCGATAAACAATGGAAGCGTGTAGAATAGTAAAGCCATTTTCTTCCTATATAAATAATTATAAATAGTATTTCCTTTTTCTATGTAGTAGCTAATTTTATTTTCAACTTCGCTAGTTATTTTTTTTATAGATCAGAAAAAACAAGTTCATGTTACCAATAGGTCTTCTCAGAGTCTGAAATTACACTTCTTGTTCATTGTTATTTAAACCGATATCACGTTTTAATTACACTATTAAGTAATTAACTACTTAGCAAAGTCTATTTGAATTGCTTGTTTATTTATTAGAAAACATCTTTGACATCAATTATTTTGTCACTTAATAACCTGAAAAACTCCAATTCCTCTCTGATGAATTTTGATGTTGTTTTATCAATATTTTGAGAAATTTTACAAAAAAAACTACTTGCCGCCAGTTTCTTACCACACCGTTTGAATGGGATAAACTCATTTTAATTTAAATCCAAATGAATATTTTCATATTATTTGTAATCTACTATAAATTGTTATTTATTATTGTTTGGTAGTCCCATCGCCTCCACTTTTCCTTTGGTGCAGTCATTAATAAAATCTTTGAGTATTTGATTGGAAGTTTCTTTTTAGTTCCATATTTCGTATATTTCAAATATTTTATTACCTTTTTCTAATGCTTTTTTGTCCTCAAATGTAACCCATGTTCCAACAATTGAACTTTCTTTATCAGAATGCCAGCATGTTTGACTATTGTTGGCAGAGCCCTCATAACATAAAATACCTATATCCATTGGTAACAGAAGAAAGTATAAGCTCTTTGGGGGCAATGTTTTACATTAGACGTGTTCTTTATAGGAATTTAAGTCAAAATTAACGATATTTTTTATTATTTTGGATGACCAGTTTGGTATATATTATGCGTTTACAAGAGGTTATAAGCTTGTAAAGTCATAGAACAAAAATTTTTCATTAGTCTTAGCTTCATAATATAAAGCATAGTGTGTGGCGTCGTTCTGCCTAATCCAGACAAAACGTGCCTGTTTTAAACTTAATACACTACGCTTAACATAATGCGCATTAACTTAAAAACATGAGAGGTATTTCGCATTTAAGTAAAGCGTAGTGTATTCAGTATAAAACAGTCACGTGTTGTCTTGATTAGGCGGTACGACGCCAAACACTATGATATAAAGTTGCACAGCAGAATCTTCCATCAAAAAAACAGACCGAGTTTAAAGTGGTGGAAAGTGATTTCCATAATTTAACTGATTTATTTGTTATAAAACATAATTATGAATCTTTTGTGATAATTTTTCATCGCTTAAACTATCACTCACATATATATGTAATAATCCAATTTAGTTTCTTAGAAATGATCACTGTTAGAAAAAGTTTAAATTTAATCTTTTAAAATATATAACTAAAGAAGATGTGGATGGGAAGTAAAAAATAAATAACAATTTATGTATTTGTTGTGCCACAATAGAAAAAAGTGTATGTTTAGAGCACCCTCTGATATAATTCTTGACAACACATTTCAAAAGAAGTGCGTCATCGATAATCTGTTAAGAGATTCTTGCTTTTCATCTGTTGCACAGTTTATTATATTATACATTACATTATACCTATCATAAAATTAGAGAGGAAGAATATAAAAACTAATTAAGAAGTCAATCGATGGATCCTATAATAAACTAGTGTCTAGTTATTCATATAATGGTTCATCACAATTCTTATTTCCTAATGATCACATAGAAATAGAGAAACAATACTTTGCATACCAGAAAAATGTTGTGCGCGAAATAATATGCACTGGCATCAATCTTACTGCCAATGAAAAGTTTTGCGAACCACCTCAATAATAAATTTCAATATTACAAATTCTAAACTGTGTTTCCACTTTTTGACAAATTAAGAAGATGCTGAACTGATCATTTTAAACATTGTTTTTAAATACTGCATTTTCAAAATCAGATATCGGAAATACATTTTGAAGGAGAATTTATTTTTGAATCATTATTAGTGAACTTGTTTAAAGGAAATGTTGTTTCAAATGAACATGTTTTGAATCATACATTCAACGGCCCATTTTAAAACTACGAGTACAACAACAGAAACTACTCCTGTCATTAGAGGTCTAAAAAAATAAATTCATATTAAGTACTATAATTTTCAATTTGCATGGTGGATAAAATCATGATAATTCCAATCTTTATGATGCTCAGCTAACTAGTGATATGATTGGTTTTATTAAACATTTTGCATTCTCACCAATTAATATCATAAAATTAATTGTTCTAGAGTATAAAATCGACTTAAAAAAATACAAAGTACATTAAAATAAGTAAGTATACTCTAGATCAAAAAGAGACATAATAATTAAACAGATTGAAAGCGAATTATAATCTGTAGTAGTAAATCGTTAAAAAACCATTTTATCTTCTCTAGTGTTATTAGTTGATAAAAAAAATTGAACGAAACGAATTTGCTTTGATTTTAGAAAACGAATTAACATGCTTAAATAAGATCTCTTTTTTTCCAAAAAAAACAAGCATTTATCAGAATAATCCGCTAATATGTTACAGTTATTGATGTTACGTTAGTTGACAAATAAGGTTTTTGAACTAATGCAAATCAATATTAAAAAAGTAAGAATTTATGTATGTATCTATAAAATCATTAGCAAATAGGTAGAATGCAAACTTTAGAATTTATTAAAATGTTACGTATTAAAATAATAATTTAATTTAATTTTTTATCTGACTTTGACAGATATATGGATTTGGGTTTGTCCGTCTGTCTGTCCTTCTGTCCGTCCGCACTCTTAATCTAATAAAGAGATTTTGATCTTTACTTTAATAAAAGGATTTTGCCAAATTCTAATTCTAATTAAGGGGTTTTATTGATTTCTTACTTTAATAAAGGGATTTAACATCTTTACTCTAATAAAGGGATTTTTGCAACTTCTTATTCTAATTAAGGGATTTTACCAAATTCTTATTCTAATTAATTGAATTTAACGTATTCATATGATAATTAAGGGATTTACAGGTTAATTAGGCAGCCAAATTGTGTCAAAATGAACAATAGTATCCACAAAATTGTTATCATAAGGGTCAACAAACGGATATAAATGGGTCAAAATAGGAAAATAATTCGCAAAAATAAGATAATATCCAGTGGCATCTGGCGCTATTTGCCTTAAAAAGTGACAAAAAAGGTCAAAATACTGGAAAAATTGGCAAAATTAGGCAAGAATTAGAAATACAATATGAGTTGCATCTGCCGCTATTAGCTGTAAAAAAGGAAATTAATGTCTTAAAATAAACAAAAATCTGGTTAAAACAGGCAAACC
>JAQIXJ010000315.1:0-40000 GCA_034700185.1 Phthiracarus laevigatus
TACTTTAATGGAGAGATATAATAAAAATAAATTATTGATTGGAAAGATCGCTATTAATATTAGTGATGGTTACGGACGTCATTATCGAAGTTATTCTCGATTTCTCGATTGAGTCCATTTTCGAGCTGGTATTCACGGTTATGGTAAGATCTAGCGAGTGGAGCGTAATAACCATGCGGTTCAACAGAGTAATCAAGATATTCAAATAGCAGATCAGCCACTTTAAACGGCAATATCCTTTTCAATTAAATATAAATAATTTAATTCGATTTTCGTTTATATTTTTAAGACTATATCTTACCTAAAAATCAAATAAAGTATTCTAAATGTAAATGGTATGATAAGAAACGTTTCGTCGGTTAAAATTCCATTAACCATACGCTCCACAGCGTAATTAAGTGTCATTATTGGCAATAATCTCGGAAATCTGGTCCGAGTTGGCGTATCAATGCCCGTACCGCTAATTCCAAGCGGACATATTGTGGTCAATTTTATATCATATTTGTTCATTTTGTTAAGTTCATCAAGTTCTTTACGGAGCGAAGCCATCAGACCAACCACACCAAACTTCGTTGAACTAAACAATTAATTGGGTTAACAAATATATAAAATGAGATAAATAGTTAACAAAAAAGTTGATCTAAATTTGAATTACCCGTATGCCGTAAAATAAGGGGAGCCTATAAGACCAGCGGAAGAAGCGATGGCCACAATGTGTCCATAACCAGTTTCTTCCATTAATGGCAAAAATTGTTTTATTACCTGAAAATAGTTTGTTGCGCAGTAAATTAAAATTTGATTGTAGTTTAATTAAAAAAAACAAATGTTTCCGAATCGTACCCAAAAGTGTGACAAAACGTTAACCTCAAACGTTCGCCTAATTTGCGCGTAACTAAGATCTTTGAATGGCAGACACGGAACAATTCCGGCACAATTAACGACCATATAAACGCGTCCAATCTTCGCGCTCACGTGTTTGGCCAACTGTTCCACTCTGTGTTCGTCGCTTACATCCACGCTAAACGGATACGCGGTTCCGCCTGTTCTACGAATTTGTTGCGCTGTTTTATCCACCGCTTCCTAACCATTAAACAATTATTGGTTATCATATGTTTAAAATAAAAAAACATTTAACTATTACTTTATTGATATCCCATAGAACGGTGATTGCGTTTAATTGAGCGAATTTATACGCAAGTGCTCTACCGATACCACTTCCAGCGCCGGTTAATAAAACGATTCGTCCGTCCACTGACTTGTGTGGCGGTTCGATCACGTACTTCTTAAGCTGGAGATAAATCGACGCCAGACTACGGTAAATCAGTGTCGATATTTCAAGAATGTTCAGAAATATTTTGTATGTTAACAAAATGTACATTTTTGGTTAAATATAATCGTTAACCGATCGGAGCAACGATTTTCATTGATTTGATTTGCGTTAGCAATTTGGAGCATGAGTTATGCAGATGTAAACCGAACACAGATCAGGGATCATAGATCATCGCTCAGATCAAGGTCTAGAGTCTGATTTATTTATTGCACCCAACTATTTCAATACTATTTATCGCTTTTTTTTATTCGTTTTCCGCTTCACAGATCTATTTATAGTAAACTTTTTAACCAACAAAAAAAAACTTTTTTAATGGTTTACGTGATAAACTTTTTATTTATAAACAGATATAAAATGCACTATTATTCCGTATTATTATTAAGATTCGTTTGTTAGCTGTAATGGTTTATGTTTATCTAACAAATGTGAATATCGATTTTGGTTCGTAAACGTATTGCGCATCGCATTAAACATACTTTTTTATATTGAAAGCTAATGACACAAACGTAAGTAAAACAAACTATATTTAAGCGGAAAGTTATATGCACTCATACAGTTACTGTAGCTGTACTTGATTTTAGTTTTTGATATACACTACTTCACGATAGATGACAGGAATATGATAATAAAAATGCGGTTATTTGTCAACAAATAGTTGGTGTGTATGCGGAGGAGTGTGCATAAGTGGCGCTACTATCGCACCGAAAGTGCAATGAGATCCGAAAGCGCAATATCCGACTGTGAATACGATCATCGATTTTTTTGTAGAATGCATTATCACATGAAGCACATGCTCATTCTGCACGCACACACCAATTCTAAAGCGTTCTTCGCTACCATACGGTTAACTCTGTCGCCCGCTTCTGAGGCAAACTCATGATAAGAAGATGCTGTTTCATCGCACAGCACAGAACATGCGAACAATTCTGTTGATGTTATAAATTCTCGTTTTTAGTTATAACTGTTTTTTATATTTGTTAGCCAAATCAATATCTATTTTTCTAATTGAAAAAAAGTTGTTGAAACTAAACGTTGAAAGTATTCTAGAGTTGGAATTTGAATTTTGGCGATTTTACTGAACGCGAAGTGGATTGCGTGTCGACTTTTGTCAAAAAATCAAAACTTGTGCGTGTCGTTAACGTAAACCATTAAAAGTAAGTCTTAATTTGTTTATGTTGTTTTTTGTCAATAAAATTGCAATGATTGCGCGCATTGTATTAAGCATCGCATAAGAGCTTAAGTGAAATTTTCCAGAATCGTTAGAAACACTGTAATCCAATATATTTTTAATGCGCGCAAAGAATATGGCATTAGTTTTAGGAACACGGAATTGACCAGTAGATCGCAAATTTTGCCAAACCTGTTCAAACAACTAACACACACCCATTTTTAATAAGATCATGCATTTGGGCAACAGTTACCTATGCTTATTTAATTTGAAATTAATTATTGTTTACTTGTTGAACATTTTTTACATTTAATTAATTATTTTTTGAAGATTATTCTAATTATGCCTATAATAAATGTAAAATTTCTAAAAATTATTCGTTTATTTTGATTGGAAAAAGTTTGTATTTTTAATTCAAGAGTTTTAGTTCAAACTTTTTTTTAATGATTTTTGCTGCTTCGCTTAAATATAAAAATACAAATGCGATTCCAATGTTTATTAGTGTAAATAAAACATAATGCAATATAATGTAAACGAAAAACTTTGGTTTTGATAAAAATTTCTATTTACTTACTTATAATAACTCTATCTCTACATCTAGCTATCCCTGTAACGCGTAATAATAATAATAATAATAATAAATACAATGCAATTTTACGGATAATCGAAATTATTTTTTTTGCTTTGCTTTAAGCGATGATCGCAAACAACGAACCAAAATCGCTTTACATATAACCGATAAGTTATGGTTCGCTTTAACAATAGTTGAGTCAATAAATCTATAATTAAAAGTTATTATTTTTGCGAAATAAATCATCAAAATGATTCGCCAAAATGCAGCCGAAATTTATTCTAAAATAAACAATATAAAATTTTATCGACTCGTATATATATTCTTCCGTTTTCTTTTCGCTCACATCTTCGCTGTCGTTTCGTTCAGAGCGCAATAACACTGTTCGGGTCAATAACCCTTTATGTTGTTCTCCGTCTATTTTCGTATTATGTCTAGCATTAATAAACAAATTGTCGTATTCGCGCGCGTGACTCACCGTTTCTATAGTGTCGGATCTGTCAACGATACTTCCCAACTGATAAGACATTAAAAAACTAATAAAATATTAGGTTGTCCGTCACGTGCTTTTTACGGGCATTAATTCTTTTTAAGTTTTAAAATATTTTTTATTACTAGCTAAACCCGTTGCTCATTTCGATTTAGTATTCGCAGTATTGTAATCAAATTTAATAAAAAAAATATATACATTTCTATTAAAGTATATTTTATACACTTTAATTAACTTTTATTTGACAATATGTCGTTTTTTGTCTTTACGTCCGTTCGCAGCTGACGAACAAAGTAGAAACATAACTTTACCCATAGGATGTGTATGAACTATGGAGAGAGCATCTAGAATGTGAACCAAACTTAAAGTTTTTGTTCTTGTTTTCGATTTCTTTCTATCTCTAAATTTTTAATGGTATGATTAGTGAAATCCAAATAAAATATGGACCGTAATGCTCTACCGTTACTCCTTTTTCACTCTTAAATATTGATCTTCACTACAAATAAGTAGCAAATGCACAGTATTTTAATAATATTAATAAACATTTACGATGTTTTGATAGGCGTTAACATTAATATTTATAGTTATGTTTTGTACATTTACAACTACTTTTGTACTGTTTTACTTTGTAAATTGTACTTTTTTTCGTTCGTTTTTCTTCTTCTTTTACATTTATATTTAATGATGATTAATTTTTTTATCGATCGCTTCTTTGAAGCGCTTTTCTATTTTCCAAGCGTAATATAGACGTTTTGGTAAAAGAGTGAAAACCGCTCTTTTCATAACAAATATCAAGTTAAATATTTATTCGAGAATAATAACTCGAATATTGCGTAATTAACTTATTTTTAACACATTGTCGACGATATTAATGTCAATGATCCGATTATTTTAGTTTTTAATTTCCTTTCTTTTTCATGCATAAAATTATTCGACGTTTGCCAAAAAAAATTCAACGGTGCCTTTAACTCGTAAAATTTTGAGTGCGAAAATTGTTTTAAAATAAATCATCAAACGGAATACAGTATTATCATTATTTTGAAATTAATTGCCAATTAAAACGTCAAGTTTTAATTTTGATTGAACTTCTCTTTCGTAAAAAATTAAGCTTAAGATGTAACGCAAAAACCGAAGTAGTTTATCACAAATTTCACACAACAATTAGCAAAATAACTGAAAAGGTAGCAAAAAAATATTACATCGTGTTAAGTCAAACACTAAGTATTTTTAACTGTGAAGAAATAAAGATTAAAGCGTGACAAACAGATTCGTGCCCTAAAGATCAGTCAATTTCGGCGTTTGTGCTTAATTCTGAACTGTGTTTTATTTTTGTCCATAATTTTTTTTGAATTAAGGTCAAAACAGTTACATATTTACTACGAAAATGCTAAGATGTTTATTAAAAAAAAATAATTTATGCTAATAAAGTCCAAGAAATTATAAGTTGTCGACATTTTAGTTTTTTTTAAATTACATGGAAAAATTTATAACTTATGTGAACATTAAATAAAATTTTTATTTATGAAGTTAAATCTGTCATCATTCGAAATATTAATTTTTTTCAGCAAAAAAAAAAATACTTACGCTTTGCTGAAATATTTCAAATCAAAGAAAAAATTAAGTCAATAAACTAAAAGTCTAAAATCTTTTAATATGGTTTTACTTTAAAAACTTGAAAGAAAATTAAAAACATTAATAAATACGAGTATGAAAGAAAGGCACTTAACCTTTTATGATAGTTTAACGTACTGTCGTTTTTAATTACCCTTTATTTTTTTAATTTTTGGTTTGAAATCAGTATTGAGTGATTAATACAAAAAGTAAAAAAAATCATATTTCTAAACTATACCATAAATATTATTCTTTCTTTAAGGAAATATAATTTTTTGTTAATCAACTTTATAATTTAAAATTTTTCGCTTCATTTTTCATGCATTCAAAAATTATATACAGCGAACATGCGATATCGGTTTCCACGATATAAATTTAAATTAATAATAAGTACTATTATTTTCATTTTGTTACACATGTTTAGAAAAAAAGAGGAGAACAAAAACAATAATATGATAAATGTGTGTGATTGTGCTGTAGGTTCGCAGTTCGCACGCGATTTTCGTTTTAGTATAATTGATAGATTCAAATATGCGCAACAATAAGATATGTGGCGATCACTTCCGCATAACGGATACATTAATTACAGTTATTATTCTATACTTATAATCAATACTACAGCATAATTTCCTAAATTGTTCTCTGCAAATAAATACGTTCACTCATATTTGAAACAATGGATTTTAGTGGTGATACTCAGTCATATCCGGCCATCAAATTAGGCACTACTATCTATGTTGACTCTAATGGAGAAATATCGGAAGAAGAAACTGAAATTTGCATTAAAAAAGTTATTCGAGTGATCAATGGAACCATTGATAATGTTTCGCATTTGATCGGACATTCAGATAAGGACACAGAGGAACTGTTGATCGATAATGAATTACTTCAGTCAACGCCAGAAGTGAATGCGAAATTAAAAGATGTGCTTAGAATTCCGGCGTCTTATTTGGTTCTTGAAGAAAACGGACAGTTATTGGGTACGGTTATTGATTCTAATGGAGAATTGAATATCGTCGGCGTTGTTGAACACGTGATACCAGGCGAACAAAGCGATAACAATTACTGTAAAGTAGCTGTTTTGGCAAAAGATGGTTCGTATAAGTTATGCAAACCATCTGACATCGATATAAGAGCTAAGATCGAAACTGGATCCGTGTTTGGACTCGTAAGTCTCGGAGGATATGTGTTCCTTCCATTGAATGTTCGCTGCTATCCAGAGACGCCTGACTTAGTACTGATTCTGCAAAATGGATACTTCCTTATTGAAGACGATAAGGTGAAGTGGACTCGTTTGAAGATTGGTCTGCGTAAGGATGAAATGGAGAATAGAACTACTGAAATAGAAAAGGGTGAATCCATTGTGACGTCTTGTGGCGGATGTGTTCGCACTTCAGATGGATTCGAGATATTTGGCAGTCAAACGGCGATCTTTGCATTTTCAGCTCTTTTAGATTTTCTTGTTTCCATGCAAACCGTTGGGTTTGAAAAAGAAAGCAGTTATCAACCAACTGCTACCGAATTAGACAAAGAAAATGAGGAGGAAGAAGAAGATGATGATGATTATGAACACGAAGAAGAAGAAGTATACGAAAATGAAGATATACACCAGCAAACCAAAGATTTAGAAAACGAAGCAGAATCTGTTGAGAGCTATACTCAACTTAATGATCAACAATTCGAGAATGAATGCACACAAATGGAAGGATTGTATGATATGACTAGTCTCGAAATTGACGATATTTCTGCGCATAGAGAAGATAAACGGGAACAGGAAGATGTAGCAGAAGAAAATGACGATCTATTATCTATTGTTTAACGATTAATGTTTTAGTTTCATTTGTTGTTTTAGAAATAGTTGTCCACAAAATTTTGCTCTTATTTTTTGCATTCAATTTTTTTCATTACAAATTTTTATTTAATGTTATTAAAGTTAATTTCGAATAATTTAATCTAGTTTTGGGAAATTATGTGAAAATTTTATATACAAGATTTACCGATTTTCCCAGAATCTCATAATTAATAATGCATTTCTTATTTATGTTGCATTTCTTCATAATTTATTATTGCGTTTACATATTCACTTATTTTGTGATGGCTTTCTATTCACAAACTGAATCATTTCTGACGATTAATATGTGTATAAATTTCGGTTCATATTCTTGATCTTTTCTCTAATTATGTTACATTGAAATACGTCTATTCTATGTTATCATACTAATTGAATAGAATTCACTGTTTATTTCGATTAAATAATCTTTAGTCATGTAATTAAGTAATTCATTATTATTGAATTGATATATGAAAATAATTGAGTTCTATTCTATTCAATTCTATTGCGAACTAATTAAATTATATTGATTTAATTAAGTTTTATTCGTTTCTGCATTACTGTAAGTAAACCTGTGTTCAAGAAATTGAATTTTCGCCATAATTTTTTAATCTTTTTTAATCTTGGCTTTTTATTCAAATTTAAAATACTATTTTTTGTTGTCTCAACGCTTTCATATTTAAATTTATTTCAAAGTTGGAAAAAAGAAGTATGTATTTTAACAATTAGAATTATGGTAACTTCACGCTAAAAAATAAACTTTTTAGTTTTAGTATACGGTATTTATAATTTTCGCTTTTGTGATAAATGAAAACATTCAAATTAGATTATTTTGAATTTTTAATGCTTTAGCATTAAGTTTTAGAATCTTTCATAGAAATGATTTTCGTTCAAATAATTTTTAATATATATTCTCCAAACTTTTTTTATTGTCAACAGAAAAGTAATTACGAACTGTGTTATAAAGGCCAGTAAATTTAATGAGCTTCACTAGTTTACTAAATTAAAACTCTCTTGAAAACTTAAAAAAAATAAGAAGAGATTGTACTTCAAATTGATTAGGGAATAAGAATTATAGAAGTGTTCAGATTAATTCAAAATTCATTTCGAACTTGTTTAATACATTTTTTATTTAATTATTCATGTTAATTCTTGAATTGCTCATAATGAATCTATTTTTTAGCTTAAAAGTTTATACGTTAACTTTTAAGCAAGTGGTTAAAAAAGGAATTTCAAATTTCCCATCTCTTCTTTTTTTTTGTTGTACTGTATAGTACGGCACTGTAATTTCAATAGATCTCTGTAAGAAATAACTTGAACTACAAATATTTATTGAATATAGAATTATTCGCTATTATTCTAATTTATAGAAATGCTAGATTTCTATAATTTTTATCTTATCTAAGATTTCATTTTTTGCCAATAATACATGTGGTTTTTATTGTAAAAAAAGACTGTAATAAAAAATTCGGAAGCAATTTATGTCTAGACGCGACAGATAATCAAAAATCACATGTGCTGTCATTGTATTGTATCGTAATAACTATATTCCAGTTCGAAAACAGTGTTTTAATATATTATGATTGTTATTGTTGCGATAAATATTTATTATTATGCCGTAAAATACTTTTACGACACTCATGTTTATTGTCGGGAATTTAATAAAATTTTGTTTCCGAAAATGTAATGAAAATATGAAGAAAAATTATGCGAAACTTATTTATAATCAATCTTTTTAATAATATTTTCGCAAAAATCAAGGCTTAATTTATTTTTAACCTAAACAAATATAACTTCGTCGTAATAAAAAAATCGAAAAATCAAATTTAAAAAATCAAATATCAGAATACTATATAATACTCCAACTCTATTATATAAATATGCTTAAACTTTATTTTAAGTTTTTTTTCTCTTTTTTTATCGGGTTTGCAGACATTCTGAACAGAATGTCAATTCTATATAGAAATAGAACTAATACTATTAAAATATACTGTAATGTAAAAGTTATTTATAAACGTAAAATGTTTACATTAGTAATTTTTCGATAATAAAAAATTTTTTTGAACAAAAACTGTTCGACATAAACTGTTTGTGCATTCAATTAGAGGGGAAAAACACGAATGATTTAATATAATTCTGCAAAGAATTTCATGACACATAATAAGAAATACTAGTTTATGTCGCTATCGTTTTGTGTGAGTATGATTGAAATTATAGTAACGCACGAATAGTATGAAACGCAATCAATCACGAACTGAATTGTTTGCAATTGTTTTGGATTTAGTATTTCGTTATTTTTTCTTCAGCGAGAGCTGATGTCTGGTGTATGTTGTACTGCAGTACATATACCACGTTATATATTAAATGTAATACACTATAAAAAAGATGTTATTTTCTAACAAAAGTGATAGTAAAACATTTTGTTTGTTATTTCTAGTAAATGCCTGCATTATCGAGTGGCGTATCGCGAAATAATTATAATTTCTTGTAATCTACTTTATTCGGTTCTTAAATTTGCGTTTTATTAATTATTTTAGTGCCAAATTGATTTCGTACTATGTTTTGAACATTTTGTAATACTTTATTACTAGAATTAAATTCGTATAGTTACGCCACTTTTGCCAGCAAAGTTCAAAGTATGCGTCTATTGTCTGATTAAATTCAATGAAAACAAAACTTCTTTAGCATAATTCAACAAAATTTTAATTAAATTCTTTTATCCGAAAATTGAAAAATTTTGGGGAACTTTAATCTTCTAATCTTTTTAAACAAACATTTCCAATATTTTAATTTATACAATGTTCAAACACTATATATAGCTGTAATGTTTGAGTAACGGCAGCGCATGCTATATTGTAGTAAAGTAATCGGTATATACCGAAATATTTCAGTGACAGAATTTCATTTTGCGAACAAACATTATTCATATAACGATCAAAAAAAATATTTTGAAACTATTCCCAGAATTTACTAGTAAGCGATGAACACAATAAACTCAATAATACGTGGGTAAACTGTAACAACATTATCTTCATTTCGTTTCAACTGCTACCATTAAAATAGTCAACATATTTTAGTGTGAGCTAACTAATCGCAGGCCTGTTAGCTCAGTTGGTTAGAGCGCCGTGCTAATAACGCGGAAGTCGTGGGTTCGATCCCCACACGGGCCACTCATTTTTTGCTGGCATGTATTTTTTGTGGTTCCTATTTTACGCATGGGAATGAACATAATTAAGTATTCAATAAATTGGCACTGCTATAGACTAATGTAAACGGATCAATCAAGTATTACAACTAATTTTGCATATTATTTATATATTTACATTACTAATTTACAATAGGAACTAATGTTTAAGTGATTTATGATTTTTCGCTATTTTTGCTTTTTGAGAGCACTTCTCATAAACATAAAAATGATGAAGTAGTGATTGACAGACAGTCGCGTATATATTTTTGCTTTTACTGCTCACTTCTTCATGGTTTATTAAATTTAAGTAGAAAAACAGTTTTCCCATCACTTCACAGCTCTGACCAGATTTTTGTTCGTTTTTAACATTCTCTTAGTTTTGTTTTCGGATTTAAATTATCCTTGCGTTTGACATATTTTTTTTGCTTGCTTTTCGCCGTAAAGCCTTAAATCTGATTTATCAAAAACAGCAGCGCAAAAATAGTTGCAAAATCAAGATAAAATCAACAAAAGTAGTTTGAAAATCTTACGAATAATAAACAAATCAAAAAAATGTTTCGTACGCAAGCATATGATAGCGTCATAAGTGACAAACGATAATTAATGTGCGATACTTTAAATTTAAGAAATTCCGTTAAAATTTATTGAGCATTTATGTTGGGTTTTGCTTAAATATTTTTTTGTTTGCTTATTTTTTCTATCAGCGATAACGCGTACGATAACTTTGAAAAATTGTTAAGAACTGTTTATTTTAATGCCATTTATATTCTAATATTAATTATTTTTCCATCTTTTTTTTTTTGGTTTTTTAAAATAAAAGAAATAGTTGCGAACCATTCCTCGTTTACATTGAACCATACCATAGCATTGAACTATTTCGTGCAATCGTTTGTTTATTATTAAACCACCAAAATATGAGACTATAAATAATTCTTAAAATAACTAATTTTTGTGTTGTGGTTGATGTAAATATTTAGAATTTATAAATTGCAAAATTTATAAACTTTCGGAAAGTTGTGTTTTTTTCACTTAAGTAATTTACTGTAGCAAACTTGCGTTTACTGCTTCTTCTTATTTCGAGTGGTATCTGCGTTATAACAGAATATTAATTCATTTCGCCATCAAAAATGTTAACAATCGTTTTCATATTAGTCCTATTAATTTATGATTACCTAATTTTTAATATATAATTATGATTACGTAATTTTTAATATATATGCGCGAACCGTATTGTCAACAAAAGATTTAATTAATTATAACCGCAGTTTATGTGAGCTTAAGTTTTTGCGATTTTAAACTAAAAATTTCCACGCAAAAAAAACACATCTTCACATTTTTTTGAACTTACTTAAGTAGTTGTAGTATAAATCATGTTTAGATAGACAGATAATTCAAATACAAACACACGCACACAATGCCAACAGACAGTGACACGAACGACAACTATTTTTCCAATACTCTTTGTTCGCGAATGCGAATAAGGTATTTGAGGTTTTGTGCGCTATTGAAATCAGAAATTCCTTCAAAAGCGAAACGAGCGTGAATTTGTTATTTCTCGCCTGCATATCGGAGAGTCATACATATATATTTATATATAAGAATAACGAAGATTGAAGAAGACAAACAAATTCCGAAATAGCATTAGAGCTGATTCGCGAAAAACTATTTGATTTGCGCTATGCATACATTTAGATCGAAAAAATGCTTTGACTTTTAAATCTCGGCGAATGTTTTGCTTATTCAACAATAAGAGCGTATAAAATGATTCGAAAATTTGATGACAGAAATGCGTTGGAATTTTATTAAAAATTGGTGGTAAAATATGTTGAATATTTTTATTATTTATTTTTGGCTTAAATTTAGCTTTTATTAACTTCGATATTAATTTAACTGTCAATCATTTATTAATATCTATATAATTCGGTTTTCTATGTTTGAGGAAAGAAATATCGAAACAAAATTACGATTCAATTATCTTAAACTTGTGTTTATTTCGAGATCTCTTATTAAACTTCTAAGTGTTTTCGAACATATTTCACGTGAAATAGAAATATTTTTAAAACCTATTTTGTATTGCGAATTGTTTAATAGTTGCTAAATATAACAGTACTAATAAAGTATGAACTAATATAGACATCGCATTATTTCAGACTATAAAGAAATCAGTTTTATTTTATTTATTTTGAACTCAATAGGAAAGAGAAAAAATTCTGCGAATATTATAAGATTTCGGGTAATGTTAGGAAAAATTGATCGAAGAAAAAGTAAATAAATCGTATCGCGGAAAAAGCCATAACAATTAATTTTAAAAAATAAGCCATTTATTTAATGGTTTTATTTTACAAACAAAGCTACCTTTAAGGGCAAATGCTTACGAGTTTGGAGCAAACGAACAACAAAAAAAAAAGCAAAACACCAACAAAGAATCATAAAAATAAAGCGTTAAGGGAAAATTGATGCCAAACAAATGATTAAGTTTTATATTTATAGGCGAGACACTAATAATTAAATCGAATAATATTTTTCCAGTTAAATAAGATCACATTTTTTTACGTTTATTGCTCGAAAATGGGTTATTTGCCTCGTAAACCTTAACCAAGAAGTCATAGTAAATTTTCCTGTTTCCAACATATCGGACTGTAATTCTAAACGTAAAGGGAACTGATGTCGACAGCGCAATGTAACGAAAGAAGAGGCAAAATCAAAATCAAAAGCAAAAGCTAACAACTTTTTGTCGCCCACACATTAGAATATTATATTATTAAATTTCGGTATGAAAAGGTCATTAACAGAAAAGAGCTTAAATGATGTTAAACTGCTTCACTGTCACGAATGAGAAAGTCTTTTCTTGAAAAATCTTTATTGCAGAATTTCTGCGAAAACTGTATAGTCATGAGTTGTTGTGACTGCAGTATTGAGCGTAAGTTTAGATAACCCGAGATGTTGTGTAATATTCTAATAAAGGTGACTCAGCTTAGGTAACATGTACTTTACATGTACTTTAGCCATCGTTCAGTTGTACATCTACGTCGTAGTTTTGAGTTTAAAGTCTGGCATATTTATGAAAATTACGGTTTTGGGATAAACTCCAACTTTTTTTTAAAGGTTTTTCGATTGTAAATCATCGTTATTTAAACATTTTTTGAAGTGAGATTAATCTTTTATAAATTTATTGAGCATTGCGTTCGTGCCGTAAATTACTTTTATTAAAACGAGAACAATATTTGAGTGTCTGTGTGGCCCACATTCTGATTTTAAAAATAATTTAAAAAAAGATTTAATATTTCACGTTTGATTAACATAATAGCTGTTTATTTTGGTGATTTAGATGTGTTAGCGTTAATTAATTTTGATATTTTTCAGCTTAAACCTACATTTAATTGAAATTTAAATAAATTGATTAAATAATTAGTTTTTGTAGATTTTTAAATCGAATTTCACAGATAATGGGAATTCACTAAAAAGTAAATAAAACAATATAGTGAATCAAAAAATCATCAAAGTTTAACATAATTGGTAGCAAATATCGTTTTTTGCATCTATGTTTCAGTGCAATGATCATATTGAAAGAATTTGGTTTTACCACTATTTTTGCAATGCTCGAGCTTAGTTAGAGATTTCATTTTTACTCGCAAATGTACAAAAATTCCGATTGTAATGATAAAAATATTTGGAGAGAGAGAGAGAAACAGTGCAATGCGAAAATATAGTGCAACAAATGCAACGCTGCGGCAGTAAAACGCATTTCATATTCATTTTATAAAAAATTTAAGATACGCAATGCAATTTAGTTTATTTTTTGCGCGCCAGTAATGCAATTCACTGTTGGAAACAAATAAGAATATATCATATATATATATATATATATTATTCATGTAATTTACACTCGCGATACACGCATCATTTAGCGTAATCATTGTTATGATGCATAAGTTATTGCAACGAAGCGAAATAAAAATTTCTAAGCGCTTACTCCGACTATTTTTTCATTTCCAGGGTATTGGGTGTTACTTGTATTTATTATTTTTTTAAGTTACGCTTTCTTTGCTTGTTGTACTTGATTGGCTTTTACTTAATTCGCACGTTTTTTTCTGTCGCGATATATTTTTTATTGAATAATTTGCCGCTTGTCGTACACTCTTGTTTTTGAGAAGTGCTCGGCGAACAGAAAAAAAATTATTAAAGCTTATTAATGCGCTTTAAAATTTTAAATAATATTCTATCATGTTTTGCGTGAAATATATCATTTTACCACAAAAGACAAAATGACAAATTGGATGCAGGAATAGGATGAATGCATGAATGTATATGCGAAGTAAGGAAATTAGTTTAAAAATAGACTTTCAGTGGATTTTCTTGCCTGCTTATGCAAAAAATAACTATTACTAAGAAAATTTCTAGGAGTTAAAAGTTTTCCGACATTACTTACGTGTCATTTAACTTTTGAATAAGCAACACATTAGATTAATTGAATTCTTTTTTTGGGCAAATAAGGAAATGAAGGGAAAATGAATTTATGAGAATCTTTTATCATTCACTATATTCTAAACATACCTAGTCTTTCTATATGGCAACCAAACCCTAATTAATTGTGGTTGAAAACACTTTGTAAAATGAGTAAATTGAATTTAGTAAATTTTTTTGTAAGTTTTCTAAATATAAAGTTTATTTTAGTAATCTGTGTTAATTTTATAATATAACAAATTTTTTTGAAAATAATTCAATGTGAAATTTATACACATTACAACAAATAATTATGTAACACACATACTGTACGCAATTTTTAAGTTTGTTTTTTAGTTGTTCCACAATTCATAACTGAAAAATTATTAAACATTTTTTATATTGCAAAGTCGTGATTATAAAAAGATTTGAAAAGTATTTATTATCGTATAAATAAATGCTTAACTTTTTCTCTATGTTTAAACTTATTTGTTTAATGTTCAATAATAAATAAATATTATATTTGACAATTTCTTTATGATTCACGCGTTCGAGTGATATATTCTATGTTTTTTAATTTAGTACTTGCAGTTATTAACCCCAAAAAAAACATTAATTCATGCATTAAAATAGTGTTTTATTGACGCAAAAAACCGTATTGGGGACGCGATACGGAAATTGTGGATAATTTTGATTATAGCGTATCATCAAAAGTGATAAAGGATGGAGGAAACGGTTGGCATAGCAACCAATTGCAGTATTAAATAGATAGCACAGCACACGTCATCAAAATCATAGATTTTATGTATGCGCCACTTCTTTATGAGAGCAAACCTATTGCCGAAAGTCCTGAAGTTTGCATCTTTTTTTCTTATCATCAATTTTGCATTAAGTTTTTCCATTTCTACTCTCTTATTTTTTTTTTGTTTTAACGCTATAATTGAATGTTCGAGTAACAAATAAAATGCTGATTATCTTTTCGCTACTTTTTTCGCACACAACTTAATTGCATTCAAATGCAACTGACATTTCACGGTTGATAAGATCAGCGCTAAGAAATTTTGTAAATAAAAAATTATGGGAAAATTTTGCTGATTAATCTGTTCCTGCATTGAATATCAAATAAGTCAGATATTTAAAAAAAACAATTCTCAATCTTTAATCAAATAAATAATTTCGTTATTTAAAAAGTGATCCAAAATCGACGGGTAATCGTGTATCGGAATTTTTTTAACAGCTCTGTTATGCAATCGTCGATAGTTAATATTGAATTAATTACATGCGAAATTATTCGTTTTTATACATTATTTAACAATTTTTTTGATGCATTGATTTTTTTCGGGCACAATTCCATAATGTAATGATGTTCGCATGAAACGATTAACTTAGTTTGGTATAAACGTAAAAAAAGCGCTCAAAATTAATTATTAATCGTTTAATTAAATTAACAATATTTATAAAAATGTGCCAAAAATCATTATTAATTAATACCGCAATTATTGTTTGAAAATGTGGAGTAAAGTTTCAATGCAAACAATATGATAGTAGTCTATTGTGTAAAAAAAAGTTTTCTAGGAAATAAATTGCTTACGCATAAATTCAATTATTCATATAGAATAGCGGTAAAGTAAAATAATATCAGTGAAGTGAAAAAAAACCAAATAAAAAATATTAAAAATAAAACTACACTATAAATGTCAGAAGAAATTAAAGTTAATGCATTTTAAACCCCAGCGCATATTTCATGTTTCAAAAATTATCCTATTTTTTTCGAACGGCTAGCGTTTGCTTTGCGACTGAAAATCATTAATATTTTACGAAAATTATTTCCCATGTGATAAGATTATGTGCGCATATTTTTGAAACAAAAAATAATAATAATTTTTGTGATTAATACGAAATTTTAGCGTAAATGGCATTAATGGATAAAGAGATTAACAAAAAATTCTATCAAAAGTCGTTAAACATGGCTTGAATTAGCACTTTATTAATCTGTGATTTTTTCCAGAAAAAAATATTCCAACGCTTGAAGCAATTTTTTTAAAGATTAATTGTGTATTTTTAAGTGCCGTTACGCTTTAGCATTGAGTTTTTTTGCGGTAAATACTAATCGAATTAGTAATCGTTGTATAATATTATTAAAAAATGGGGTAAATCTATTCTTTTACTGACAGCACCGAAACCGCATTTCAAAGATAACTGATCGTATTTTTGCGCACAAATTATCGCGCTATATATAGTTTATTGTTTTACTGCCTAATGAAATGCGTGCGAACCATAAATCACTTGATTTAGAAATTGTGTTTTTTTTGTAAAGTTATTTTTAAAATGTTGTTAACGTTTTAAAAAATTGTGCCGAAAAAGTTTTATTGTTTTGCGCTAATTACGCGGGATTTTACATTGTTTTTCAATTGCGTCTGAAATCAAAACAGTGTCGAGTATTAAAAATCTATTTTTTAATGCCTAATTCGTGTGTCATAAAATCTATATTACGGCTAATTGAATAAAAAAGTTTTTTTCTGTCTATAAAATTTATTTTTAGGACCGCTAATGGTTTATCGATGCTTTACTATGGCGTCAGATAACACAAAAAATTGTTTAACATTTTTTTACGTGTAAGAAACAGAAAGAATTTTGTAACCTTTTTTTCGCGTTTTGATCAATAAATAAATAAATGAGTGCATTTTTATGTTAAAATACTTGGAAAACAAATTCTAAAATAAGAATTTTCTAAAAACGCAAAGTTAACAATTTTATTCGGAAAAAAGGTCAATGTTATGATCACAGTCAAGGATGTGTCAGTAGTGAGTGCAGGAGATTTTCACGATTCACTTTAACTAACATTGATCAGCGGAGAGATCGTTGCTCTTAGTTATACAATTTCAAAAAAATAATTATGCAATTTAATAGTTCAATTCAAATATTACGGAATTTTTTTCATCGCTAAATTTAATCTAAAAGTCAGTTTAAGTAATTGAAGAAACAAAATTCGAAAACGCATACAATTAAAAATTCAATTATCATATAAACGCAATGTAACCTAAATATTTTTATCTGATCCCTGTCTCGACCTTAATTAAAAATTAAAGTTGCATCTTATCATTTGAGTATAATTTTGGTTATGTTAATATTTTTAAATGTTTCTTCTTTTTTGTGTGCATTTTTATTGCCTCTGTTTGCTAATAACGTATAGTTAATACCAATTAAACAGAACTTAGCAGGTATTATTAAATATTTAAGGTTAATATATGCTAAAATTAAATCCATGTTTGGTATTCTTAGTTTACTGTAAGTAACTTATAAATCATAATTTTAGCAAAAAAAAAATCTTTGCATAAAAAATTCAAAAACTTATTGCATTAAAGTGATTTTTTTATGTTTCTCTGAAAATTATTTCAATTTTCAATGCTGTGAATAAGAAAATGCAATTTTCAATCACTTTTTTGCGCAATTTTTGCTATAAAACGTAAAATATCTATTTCTATATTGGACTGAGAATACGCAATATTACTAAAAAATATTACTTCGCCAGTGAACAAAATTTTCTCTTTATTCGTTTCAACATTTATAAGACGATGATAATAAAAAAAAGTAAAAAATGGTAAAATCTTTCGCACTGGCGATAAAGCAAAGATTTGCCACAAGAAAATCGATAGAAAACCTAACGATAGCGTAAGCTTTTACTACCTCTCGCATAATGTAGAGATTCCTGAAACAGTATTACACACTACACAGAGTTATGGGCTTTAATATCGTAAAGTTAAAAACTTGCCAGTTATGCACAGTACGGATGTATGAAAAGATAGCGGCGATTATGAGTAAAATCAGATGCTTATATATGGATGTACATAACAGAGGTGGGCATTGTTGTCTAGAAGGTAATCCCAATATACAGTACAATGTATTAATCTTACTCTCATTCGAAGAAGAAAAAAAGATTTGCCAGCAGGTTATAAGTAATCATCGAATACTTGTCTGCATTTTTTTCTTGTGATTTAATCTTAGACTTCTTCCAGTTGTAACTTGTAAGCTTAATTTAATGCTATAAGTTGTATAAGTTGTACTCATGCAGACATTCGGCAAACAAAATTTTTTTGCACATTTGTTATGTTCTGTGTTTAATTGGTTTTTTTAAGAAAAAATAATGATCGAATTTTGAACTGCAATATCTTTTTCAAAATTAAAATTTATTTTTAAAACCTTCAAAATTAAAATTTATTTTTAAAACCTTACGATTTAAAATTTGTTAAGATAATTTCGATCGTATTTTTCCAAATTTATTTTATTTAATAATTTTTTCCTATACATGTTTATCAAGTTTTAAATTAAAATTTTTAAAACAAAACAAAATAATTAACTGATTAATTTTCGTTTTCTTTCGAACGAAAACTGTATCATTATTTTAACTCATTTCTAATTAAATTGTTTACTCCTTTTAGAGGCTAAACAATAATCAAGAAATTGTATGGTCACTCTTGTTTTTTTTAAATATTAATTATATTTTTTACGATAAACTTTTAATTACGAATTTATATGTTCAATTTATTATTTTTGGAATGAAAAGCATGTATAACTAAGACAAGTAATTTTAAAAATAAATACTAACTCATAGATTAGAAGTCTCAACATTTATATTAGAATAAAGAATTTGCGTGGCGTTTTATATATTGATATTAAACAGGTTAGGAAATATTGACTAAATTAATGAAAGCCCAAGATATATATAATAAATAAAAATGGTATAAAATGTGTTATTTCGAATTAAGAAAATTGATGACACAATTACAATAATTTCGTTAAACACTAAAATATTGTAATTCTTTTGATGCGCAAAAGTTTTGTTATATTCTAAGAGACCAATGAGGATGAAGCGCAAGAATTCTGTTTTGTGATTAATTGAAATGTATCAAAAATAATGTTTTCCAATAAATATTTTGCCAATGGTTAATAGTTACATTATTCTTCCTACTCTATCAGAATTTTTCCTCATTTTTTCGTCAAAATAGCCAATGAAGATAAATGACTTTTTTGCTCCGATAACTTATTTTGGCTTAACAACAACAAAAAGAGAGACATTTCAATTCAATGAACGGAAAAATAAGAATTTTTGGCGAGTATTTCATTCGCTTTATTTATAAATTATTTACAATTCAATACAATTGCGAAACAAAACTTTTGTGTAAGAGTACAAAAAAGCAATGTTGATTTACTTTAATTTTCATTAAAAAGAAAATATAAATCGAACCAATAGAAATACAAATTTTTTTAAAAAAAGAAAGCTAAACAAATAAGTTATTTGCTTTAATCAAATAAACATTTCTAAAAGTATCCCAATTTTAGAGCAGATGTATCAATAAAATTCATGATTCTAATCATTTTGATCGAATATTATTCTTTTTATCGATGAATTGGAAAATTTTTGTTTAAATCTTATTTTATTATGACATAATAATCAAAGATTTGATATAATTGACAATTTTCGTTGAAATTATTTGACAAGTTTTAATTGTTTGCTTTTATTTTACGATAGAATTCTATATATAAAGTATTTTTAAAGTTTAACATAAAAATTGATAATAATAAACAGATGAATAGAAACATTTGAAAGAAAAAAAAATTATTTTAAATTTTGAGGAAAATTACAATTTTGTCCTACATTTTAAAAAATATTTAAATTATTATGCAATTCTCAATCCTTATTTAGTTGTCTGCGATTTCTGGGCTTTTAAACGCTTTTATATTAACTGATTATCATATATTATATTATTATTGCTATTAAGTAACAAAACAATGATTTATAATCAGCGTTAATATTAACCCATTCGTACGAAAATATTCCGAACACTACGACATTATAAATGATAATGATTTGATAACACACATAACAAAATACTACAGTGTGTGTGTGTGTGTGTGTGTGTCTGTATAAAAACCCTTTTTGTATAATTCAATGTTTTATTTTATGGCACCACTTATGTACCATTTATACGATTTTCAAATAAAAGATTTTATCTATTAAATGGCTCTAACGCGCGATTGAAGTGATGCTACCATAATAAAAACAAAATTTAATTTAACAAAAAGCGCAACAAACAAACACTGTTGTGTCGGTATACAAATAAAACTCATAAAAGGGTGACACTGAAACGAACAATTATATGCTACAAAACTGAACGCCATTATAAAGTTTAAAAACGGAATTAGGAAAGAAAAATATATATAGAAAAAAATGTGCAGTAATTATATGAGGATTCATTGGCACGACCCAAACGGCCGGATGAGAGACAAAACAACGAACTTGAATAGCGAAGTAAATAACAAAAGAGACAGAATAGAAAAAACTGGTGCACCTCTGCATTAGATCAATGCTCGGTTCAATTGCCCTCTGCTCATAAAAAAGCAGTTATTTTAGTTTAGATAAACTCTTCCATCACTGAAACAGTAGTGAAGTAATAATCTATTTACGATACACTAATGACAACGTTTTAGCGAAAGCCTGTGTTACCCTTTGAGCCAAACTGCTCTCGAATTGGATGCAAGAAAATTTCCGGTATCGTGACTTAAGAGCAGATTTTTGTGTAATGTTACGTTAAAAATTGCATATATTAACTTACATCTGTTTAGTTCGCAATCAGAAAATAATTTTCCTAATCAAAAAATATGTGCGCGTACTTTATTATTTTTTACGATTTAGTTCAAGCCCACCACAAAATTTTAAAAAGTCGTTTTACTTACAAAAAAACTCTTAACTCTTACGGTGTTAGTTCGCGTCAGTTTTAAATCGCAATAAAACCCTAACATTGAATTGGCTCATTGCACGCTATTATATATAAAGCTGTTCACTCACTTTTGTTGCGAATGCAGGCGTATTTAGCCTATTTCTTAAGCGGCCCACACGCTGATTATCGCATTTGATACCTGTTAAACTGATCATGTGTTGCGACCCTATTACCTGTATTTTTTGAATTATAAGCTATTTGAACAAAACACACGGCTAATTTTATTACATTATTGTTGTTAATTTAAAAGTTATATAACAATTCTAAATTTGTATGCATTATAACAACGTTTAGAGAATTCTCTCGATTGATATGAACACCTTATAAGTATAATAATAAATTAGTTTCTTGCATCTTATATTAGCGGCGAACTATGGGATTGAGAAGCCATAGTAAACGCTTGCTGTATCAGAAACAATAAGAAATGCAAATATATATTAATGATGGTTTCGATATACAATGTGTTGATCTGACTGACTGTTTAAAATATGAACTACATATTTTGATAAGAATATCCCTATATTTTTGTTATGTCTGAATACATTTCTTAATCAAACAACATTACCTTTTCTTGTTTTTTTAATTTATAATTTTTCCTTGTTATTCAACAATTATAATTTTATAATTGTGGTCCGAAACTATCATCATTAAGAAAAAAATAGTCAGTTCACAGTTCATTTTACCATTGTGTCAGCATTTATTTATTCGAATTGCTTGATGAAACAATTTTTTCAATCCTGATCTCACTGTCATTTGCTCTCTTAATGAACTAAAATACCTGTTTCCGAACTCATTCCTGAGAATTTCAAATTTAAAGTTATGCTTAAATTATAGCGTTTGCGAATGTCTCTGCCCATCAAAAAACTATCTCGCCATCAAATTAAATTCTAATACTGTTTATAAATGAATTACAAGAAAATAAAATATCAATTAAAATGTTTCCATTGTGCAGTATATTATAAACAAATAGTTTTTAGATGAAGGTAACGCGAGTTCCATCGCTTTTACAAACTCGCTTAACAACTTATTTTCGGGTGTTTGTTGTTTTGTGATTTATTAGTATATATTCTACTGAACGCTAAAAACGACATGCTTTTAACGAACCGCTCTAATTGCGAATCGTTCAGTTTCTGCATCGATCATTTTTTTAAGGTGAAAAATGTGTTACTATTTTTCATTATGTTAAATCGAAAATATTGTTGTTTGTTGTGGTTGCGTAATAAATAACAATAAACGATATGGTCCTGACCGTCAATAATCTGGTTATAATATTCTGAACTTTGGGAGAAAATAATGATAAAAAGTATTTGAATCTCTATTCGTAGCTTAGAAACAATATAACGAATTTAAAGTTGCGGTTTTATCTTACGAGTTAGTGATCGATTTTCATTTTGAGAAGGAGTACGATAAGTTTTTTTTGTCGATTGATATTAGTAATATTTTTTATCTATTAAAATTTTTTCCCTAAAGTAAACTTTGCGTTTAATCCAAATTTCAAATGCCTTTTTTGATAAAAATACAGGAAAATCATTTTTCATAATATATATATATAAACGAAGCCATAAATTTAATGTGTCCGATGGTGTGGCATCTTATAGAATGGTTGATAAGTTATATAATATCTATGCGTTGATAATAAAAAAATTGTTGACTGGAAAAAAATATTGAAAAATGACTCAAACTGATAAAAAAGTGTTTTCCAACATTAATCTTAATCTTTAAATTTCGAATAAATGTCTCGCGTTTGTTTCACTCCTACATCTAAATAATTATTGGCTCGAATCCAAAATAAATAATTAATTATTAATTAGAATTAATGTCATCAGCGAAACATGTTTCTAATCACTACAGATAAACAGTGTTTTTCTGCGCCAAAAAATTTTGTCAGAAATTTACCGGAAACAAAACTTTTTCACTATTTGAATATTAGTATTCATGAGCAAAAAAAATGGTGTCAAACTGTCTCCACTTTTCTCTCTCTGAATTTTTTGTTGAAAATTATTCGATAATAGATGTGTTGTTACAATATTTGCTGGGAAAAAAACGTATCTCAAACACTCGGAGAAAACCTTTCGAGTAAATTGAGTTTTCGATGTGTCAATCAAATTAATACTTGCCTTTAAGTGAGCTTAAGAGTGACTTTTCGCTATATCCTATGAACTGCTTGTGTGCAGCATTTCCTATGCTGTAAAGGGTATTAATAAAAGTATATCAGATATTAACGATGGTTTATTTTCACTGATAATTTTTTGTTGCGCTGTTTTTTTTGTTGCTTATTTTTATTTAAATTTATTGCTATTTAGTTTAGCCCAGAAATTTGTTTTTTCATAATTTTCCTGTGTTTTTCTCTGTGCGTAAAACTTAAAATATAATATCGCTAAACGAGTTCAAACAATTCGATTGAGAGAGAGAGAAGTGAATTAAAGTGTTGAACGCTTTCAAAAGTCAACGTTTGCTTCGGGGGGTAAAAGCGACTTAATTTTTATGGTACATGTATTTTGCAACACTGAAATATTAGTTATATATATACTGCATGTATGCGATAGATTTTCTGTCAAAATATAAATGTGGTTATGCACCAAAAAGGATGAGCATCGATGAATTTTAGTAAGTGTCGTATCGTATCCATTGCCAATGAGTTTAAAGCGCAGAAACGAGAGTTTTGTGTCTCAACAGGATTTAGTCAGTTATGGCGACAAACACGAGCGTACAGAAAATAATGAAAACCCAGCGAACCGAATATTAGGCGAAAACCGCCTTCTGGCTAAAAGATAACAGAGACACTGCGAGCCTGTCTTTTTATCGCATTCGACATCGTTATCCTCATCGTTCGAAAAAAATTCTTTTTTTCTCGTTAAATTGTTTTCATATTAGTATTTAAAAGCTGTTACATATTAAGTTGTTTTTTTTAAAAGTTTTTTTTTGCTCGTGTTTTAGTCAATTTTTTCGCCGTAAAACTTAAATACAGTGTTTTTTCTTCGCGGATATGTTATGCCCACACACTCGACATGATAGATATTACTTATTTTTTATCTGCGAATATTCCGCGAATATAAACATTACTTATCCGTTCGATAACTGATTGCACAGCCAGTGAAAAAAAAACGTGAAATCGCTATTAAATTAGTATCAATACATGCCATCCAACCATTTATTTGTTGATGTTTACATAGGCGCGTGTCTGCGCTATTGATTATGTTGTTATCAACGGTGAAATGTGGTTCTCAATATCGTGTTATCCCTCCAATACTCTCAGCCCTCTTATCGAGATTCTTCACGTATCGCCGTATTTACAAGTGCCGCAGTACTTTCAGTCGCGAAGATGCCATCTGCCACTGTGTCATTGTCGAGGCGATCATTTTTTACTTAGCGGTAGTTTATGTGACATCCGTGATACACAAATAGCCGGTTACCAAAACCACTGTGACTCTAGTAGTGATTGTGTATCGGCGATGCCATCCAATATTTTACAGTCAAATCCGGTAAATCAAAATCGTCTAATTATTTACTTTATTTTAAAGTCATTTCTTTATTTTTTGTTTTTCTTAAAAGATAATCTAAATTTTTACTATTAAGGTTGCGTTTAATTAATTGCGACAATTTACTGGTATTTTATTTCGGTATTTATTATTTTTTCCTGTGATGTGCGCGAGATATATTGAATGTCATAATGTTTCGTAATACTAATCATGTTATTAGAGTCAATGTAATTAAAAAAGAGTCGTAAACAATTTTTGCCGTAAATTATGCAATAAATTGTAATTTTCACACACACTTGTGTGAAAATTAAATTTTTGTTTGTTATCGTTACGAAATACTATAAAGTTTACGCCACACAATTGAGACGAAAACGGTTTAACCTAGCTTTACAAAGTAAATGTCTCTGTGCGTCTTAATAACAAATAATAATGGGAAGTAAAGTATGTTTCAATTGTGCACTATTAAACTGCTTCCAGGAAATATAAGCCTTGAATTTTTCGTATCTATTATATAAACGTTATATTGTGTTTGCATTTCGAAAATGTTTTTTGGTGACTTTCGATTAAATAATTTTTTTTCTAAAGATTTTGCTCATATTTTCCCTGCACGGAAAATAAGCCAATCTTTTGCTTTTCATTTTTTTTATTTTGAAAAAGTGCATAAAATTTCAAGAGAAAAATTATTGTTACGCGAAATGGGGAAAAAGTGACTTTGAAAAACGATAAAAATTGATTTTTCTTGTTATTATTGCTATATTAGTGCAGTGCGGAATAATAATCAATATTATAATGATTGCTGTAATGAAAAACTTTTTAAAGTAATAAATGGCCCACTATTTTGAATGATGCGCAAGTCTAGTAATAATAAGGCCATTGCCAATAGCATAGCATTTTTATAATATCGAAGGCAAACACTCTTTTTTGAAAAACTTTTTAAGACAGTCAGTCAAGTTTTAGTATTAAAAACCATTATCAAAGCTGCCACTAACTAAATGGTGTGCTGTGTGTGAAGAAACTCGACTTTTGAGAATTGCTATGTTTTGCGGCTGTTGTTAGCGCTTGTAAAAAAGCCTGTTATTGGAACTGTGTTATCGCTACTAATGTTTTGTTGTGGCAATAGTTTAGTATAAAAGTTCTAATGTGAAGTTCTAAAGTCAAAATTTTAAGTTACTAACAACAAATTTGTCCAACAAATTCATTTGTGTTCGACTATATAATAAACTAATTCTGTCTGCGTGTGTGTGTGTGATCTTATATTAAATTTCATATAATTTCTGAAATAATTTCGCTATGACTGCCATATCTAATGTTACGTTTTCGAATACTACAAGTTTTCCGTTCATTATATTGGATGAAAGCGTAAGCATAAATAAAATTTTAATGTAATTTTGTTTTATATCGCCAGCTATATATTGTGCAGTATATCTGTTGTGTGTATGTTTAGTATATTTTATTTTATAAGCTTAGTTAATAAGCTTAGGATAGAATTCTCTCTGCGTTAGTGTTTTACGCACTAATTTAATTGAATTTGATATTTTTTATATTGATTTTTATTAAATAAATACTTTATTGAGTCAAGTTTTTATTGGCGTTCAGTATCGATGCATATATACATAGCACAGTGGTTACTGTAATGTATGCGATAATAGTAAAAAAAATTTTAATTTATTGGTAAGATTAATATTTATGGTCGATTGTAACCAAAAATATTAGTTCAGTCTAACACACAAATAGCTTGAGCTCTCGTTTCTAAACGTACGTTTAAAGTTAATTCGCAATTTAAACTTTAAGCGGCAATAAAATTCCGCTTTTTGCGATAATTTAATATAATGCTAAACAAATTTTTTAAAAAGCACTAAACTTGGCAATAAATAATAATTTTGTGCGCCTTAAATTATATTAAATAGGATGCGAAATATTTAACTTAATATTAACGTTTTGTTATTTATAACACACAAGGGCTCAAACGCGATGTCAAGCGCGGGACATCATAAAACTGATTCAAGCTTATCTCGTCTCGGCTGTGCACTGGCAACTCAGCTGCAATTAACAGCCGCCAAAACCAGTGGTACATTAGCATCATTAACCCATCGGTTATCGCGTCACACAAATGGTAAAGAGTTATTATCTTGTTTTAATATGAATTCGCTTTGCTTAAGCTAAATACGGGCAAACACTTAAAACTTTGTTTGTTTAGTTTGTGTAATTTAAGTGTTTATTAAGTTAAGCTCTTTATAGTTTTTTCGAAAAGTTAATTAAAAGTCGAGTGGAAGAAACTTGAGATACTGTAGTTAACTTTTTTATATCACCACATATCACTTTTTTTTAATAAAAATGTTACTTTTTTTGATCAAAAAAATATACGAACTCTTTCGTTAGCTCTTCGTTAGGATTTTTTTCGCAGTATGTCTATTAGGTTTTTTTCGATTAATAAAATTACTCGGAATTGTTAGCTAACAGAGAAAATTAATTGAATTGAATAGGAAATGGGATCATTGCTGTCGATGCAAAACTTGGCGGTGGACTCGCATCGCTGCCAACTATTTCTGTACAAAAAGTGGCCATCACTCGAATACCAACCGACAAGAATGATGTAATTAGTAGCGGTTTATCGTCATTTCCAACAATAAGCAAAGCTGCGGCGAAGAACAGAATCAGTCACAATGGAAGCGCTGTGTCGAACAGATTCGATCGAACGGCCATTCAAAGTGTTAGCAGAAGTTGTGATCGCGAAAACAAAGCCAATCATATCATACATAATTCGCTTTCGTCCGAATCAATCGCTGTTCTCACTGCAGAGCATAGAGAACGTGATCGCGTTGAACGTGATAGAGATCTGAGTTTTGTTAATAAGTCAAGACAGGATCCATTGGGAATGAAATTACCACTTTCTCCTAATGGTACAGAATTACCTCATTTTCAAACGCTAAACAGCTGTTCAATACATGTTTTATAGCGCAATGCATTGCCGCTTAATTAATAATCACCGTATTTTTCCTTAAACTTTACTTAAGCCAAAGCCTATCCTTGAAGTTAATGAACTAAATTTTTTCGCTCTTCTCGTAGCGCTTTAGTATTATTAGCGCATACTAAAAATCCTAATTAAAATAGATTTATTCAAATCGTTTATTTTCGGCAGAGTCGTTACGATATTATGGTCTTCGCATGAACGCGTTTGAAAGGTCTGAAGTTACTCATTACCCCGAAGTGTGGTATTTGGGTCTGGATGCTAAGAAAATTGAAGGTGAAGAAGGCTCGGGTCAGAATCATGGTTACGATGATGATAATGGCTCCTATATAAAGGTGAGCGAGTCTATCATCATTTTTTTTCGATATGATTTATTATTTTTATGATAATCGGTTAGGAAGTGCTATAGCAATGCGCGCATAACAATTTTTTTATTGAGTTTAATAATTTTCTACTTCTTCTTTTTTTTTGATAAATTATTATAAATAAATCTTTTTCGTTTAGAAACCGCAGGTAATGTAATGATAAAATAAATTTATCACTTTAAAAACAACTGCTATTAATAGCGTTTTTAAGGTTATTAACCTTTTGGCCATTTTTAACTAAAGTAGCGCTTTTTATTTCGCAAAATCCCCCTATTCTTCGAGCAGCAGAATCAGACAAAACGAAAAAACATATCCATTTATCTTTCTATACGACCCAAAAAATTTATGGTTGCTTATGCACTTAATGTAATAAACAATAAACATTTGCCAATAATGATGATTCGGTTGACTGACTCGCGAGTTTGGTGTCACTCTTATGCCTCGTAAATATTACGGTTTTAAAGCACGCATTAAATTAAATAGCAATAGCAGAAGTAAATTAAAAATGATTTTTTTTGGTACTGTCCTGTTCTACATAACAAAAAAGTAATTTACAGTGAAAATAATTTTCTGCCTCGCATTATATAAAATGCGCTTCAAGATTATCAATGCATTAGCAATAATGATGTCATCAAAAATTGCATCTGACATGTATTTTTATTTTTCTATTTCTCTCTCTCTCTCTCTCTCTCTCTCTCCTGAGATTATTATTTCATTGTCAAAACTTCGATAAACTTTAATTTAATTTTCTTACTTTTGAATCTGTGCATTCTTTTTTATGGATATGTTTTTTTTGGAAAATTTTCATTCAATTTTAAAATTGATACGATTTTTTCATCTGTTATTTACTCAAAGTTAGCATTAATTTATTCAATCGAATAAGTTTTATTATTGCTTAAGTCAAATAAAAAATCTTTTTCCCTCAAAAATTATTATTCAAATATAATCTCGCAAAATAAAATTATATCTCAATATCTCTGATCGATATTAAGAGTCGCAAAAAATTTGATAGCTAGGAAGAGACTCTCGACAACATAAAAAAAAGTCATTTTATTATTCTCTCAGCATTGTATTGATTGCGGGGAAATGCAGCGATAAAATACAGCCGAGCACACTCATAACGCTCGCCATACATACACTTTGCGACTCGAGTATTCAAGCACAGAGTAACTCCTCGGTGCTTAGAAACAATAAGTTTATATGCATTAGAATTTACTTTTTTTTCGTTTCAAATAAAATGGTTCACTAGAGCTTAAATCAATCTCTTCCTACAGTCGCGCAAAAGAAAACAAATGTAAATATTTATGCGCTGTTTTCTTATTTAATTGATTCAAACGTAAAATTGAACGAAAAAAACAGAAGTTATTATATATAACACTAAGCGAAGTAATTATTTAACACAACAAAAAACTGATTTCTAACAATCGCTTTATGATGTAGTATTTACTCCGCCAATAGTTTTAATAAACAATTAAAGATTTGTCCCAGTTTTGAGGCAATGCTCTTCTTCTGTCATCCATTATCATGTTTTGCTTTCTAAAGCGCATTGTTTGTGCAGCATAAGAAGCGTTGGGGAAAAAAATTTTGACAAATATTAATGATAATAATCATTTTTGTGATCCAAAGAAAAAACAATTTCTAGTCTAATAAATCTTGTTATGGTTGCGCTGAGGTTGACTGTGAACGATTGAATTTAGTAGCAAAGATATCACAGTTCGCGCAATTAAGTAAATACGAGACGAAAAAATAGGTATTCGTATATAGAAAAAAAACGGGTCAGGGTTTCAACGGTGTCACGCGTCGTGATTCTTGTTTCTCTTCGCGTTTTGCCATGTATCATATCACGCTTTAATATTTAATCTACCGATGATGGCAATGGTAATAGCATTATCCTGTTAGCGATGTTTTTTTCGCTTAAATCTATGGGATCTTTTATCACGTCTTTTTTCTGCTTTGCTATTTACCGCTTACTGTTTATTATTATTATTATTATGCAAAAATCTGCTGTAATTCACTGTATATTAAGTTTTGCGTTACATTATCCTTTAAACTCAAAAAGTAATTTTCTAAACGCAAAATTACTTAACAGCCTTAAGAAATATTTTTTTTTTTCGCTTACTTTTTCGAATTTAGTGTTTTGACTTAAAAAGCGTAGATATATATATAGTCAAGTATAAAAAACATTCAGTTAAAAAAATCGATATAATTCTTTCATCGCAAACTATATACTTAAAATCTAATCAACTTGTTAATCATAATCAACTCCGAAATAATGTTAATGAAAGAATTATATTTATATTTGACTTTTTTACTTTTATGATTTTTTTTTCTTTTTAGAAGAATAGAATCTGAGTTATAACAACTTATAAACTCTTTTATATTTCTTAAAGTATTATTGCTTACTAAAATCAAGGACCAAATAAATATCATAATTTATTATTGGGCTCATATTTTCAAGTTAATAACAGCCAAAAAGAAATTGATTATCTTTTGTGACAACAAAAGATTTTATTCTTTTATGCAGAACTTTTTATTTTAACCAAAGTTTAATTCTTATATATAGTACATAAATATAACATACACAGCATATTCACGTTTGCGACGATAAAAGTAGCAAAAAAAACAAAACAGTTATGGAGAGAGCGAGTAAAAACTAATAGACTATTATAGCGAAAAACATATAACGAATATATATGACGCTATTACTGTATTTCTGTCGAGAAAACTTTTGATGAACAAAAAAAGTAGTGCTCTTTTCGTTGTTTTTTGCCTCTATCTTCAGTTGTCTTTGTTTATCGTCATCTTAAGGTCATGAATAAAAAATAAACATACTATTATCATATAAAAAAATAAAAAATTAACATTTTTAAGACAAAATAGAAGTTAAAGTTAATTGAAGTCGAAGAAAAGCTAAATTTTTGTTGATCTTTTTTTGAAATTTAATTCAATTTTTTACTTAAACGTGTTTCTACGCGGAAAACTAGAATATATAATTCCCGTACCATTTGGACGTTAAAACAATCGCAGAACTGAACCAGCGATAACTACAGAAAAATAATGTGTTATACAAAAATAACAATAGAGACAAATAATAAAATTAAACTACAAGGATATGGGCGTTAAAAAGACACACTAAGGCTATAACTTTTTTTTATTTAAAAATAATTTAGTGCCGCGAATTTTATGAACTGAGCGAACAAACTAAGATTGGCTTATAAGCTACTGCAACAACAAAGTTTTATGCTGAATTAACTGCGCCAAAACAAAAAAGATAATTAGAGCTACGAATCTCGATTTATTTGATGTTTTTTGACGTTTTCTTATTTCAAGCATAATAAAATTGGCGTGTGTTAGACGTTAACATTATATTTTGAAAAGTAAAAAATATTTTGATAGAAAAATTAATTATAAATAATAGCGAAACCTGTGGTTATTTACATTTTTTTTCGTAAGGTTCAATCTCTACTAAATACGTAATAAATATCATATTTTACTTATAGTTAACCTTAGCTCATAGATTTGACATTTAATCTTATCACATACAGTATAATATGCGTTATCTGCGCAAACTGAGTTATATTGCATGAAACCGTCAGTGCCTTATCTGAATTAGCATGTTATTAAAATAATGATAGTGATAAACTTAGTTTCATCAAAAAGTTTACTTCAACCATACATTATTTCCGCAATAATCCATAATTTTCGGAAAATTTTTTTGTGGTAATCGTACTCGTGCTTATAAAAAACTCAATAAACTCTTTAATGACGTGTATGGTAGCCATTCATTAAGTCTCAACAGTATATCTCATTTATTAAACTTTTTGTTTTGATATTACGAGTCATTAAATAGTATTCAAGATAATAAATATGATAAATGCGATTTAGTGCACTAGTGTTCTCGTATCACATCATAAACTATCACATCAACATAAATTAGGTAAACTGAAACGCAGGAGTAACAGAAAACTGCACTCCAGTAAGCCTTAATACCGTACTAGTAGTTATCTATATACACAGTATATATTTTTCTTATGAAATATGTGTCGCAAAATATATAGTTAAGCTTTCAATGGCCTATGTTTAAGATTCAACACGAATATCAGATTATGATTTGGTGTGCGCTAAATTATTATTATTATTATTATTATCATTGTTTTTATTTTTATGATTATGTTTATGATTACCAACACATATATATTATTGGTTTATTGTATCGCTAGGTTCTTCATGATCATATAGCGTATCGCTACGAAATTCTCGAAGTGATAGGAAAAGGGAGTTTCGGTCAAGTAATTAGAGCGCTCGACCATAAAACAAATCATGAAGTGGCGCTCAAGATCATCAGAAATAAGAAAAGGTAATATAAACTGATAACCGTATGTGTGTGTGTGTTGTGTACTATGTTGCCAGCATTTTTGTAATAATCCAGTTTCAAAAGCCAATTTTAAGATTTTCTCTATTTCAAAAGAGATAGTTTTTTTTATTTTTTACGTTTTGTTCGCAACCATCATTTTTTTTTAAAAAAACGTACTCTCAATTTTTTCACGATGAAATAAAATTCCGCTGCAGTCACATAAACAGATATTTAGCTGAAAGATTATAAGTTGTAATTTTTATGTTACAAAAGTAGTAAAAGATTAGAGAGAGAACCTGTTCATTTTGTCGATGCTTTATATATATATATATAATATATTAAAGCGTATACTGTATAGAAAAAGAGGTTTTCATGTGAAAGTTAATATCGATGCAAAATAAAGAAGTTAAGCAGTATTAGAAAACTGGATTTAAATTTAATGAAGCAAAAAAGTCATGTCTGACTCCGGAGTCTTATAATATCTTCATATATAATAGCATACTGTAACTTATTTATATTTATATTCAATGTGCTCTCTTTTTTTTGTTAGAGAAGTTGCTCTCTTTTTTTAAAATAGAAGCACACATGAGTGAATCATATAAGCTATATATACGTACTGTTTTGTTGCAGATGAAATCAAATTTTCTATATTTATAAATTATATGTTTTACTGGTATTTGTTAAGTTTTCACGACACGTTGTCTAATCCCCTATTTTTTGTCTTTAATTTTTAGTCGATAAGATAAAATAGCTTAACTTATCTTGCGATTGTTATAGTAATGCGATTTATTTGATGCTATTTTGAAATTTATATTTATATATATATTCCACAATTTCTATTAAGCATTAAATATATTAAAACGAAAACATTTCTTTTTATATTCCAAATTTAATCCCAAAGTGTGCTTTTCTTGCTTCTTAAACAAAACATAAGCTAAAAGAAAAAAATTGAACAATAGATACAAAACAAGAAAATAAAAAATCGATAACTTTTTTCAAAAGATTATTAGTACAGTATTATATTAAATATAAAATAATGATGTAAATGTTGATCTAAACCCGATTTCATCGCTACTGTCCGTAACGTTTAAATTGAACGTAACAGTGATTTTTATTGAACATTGAACTAAAACAGCGTATCAATCGATCAATTTGCAGATTCCATCAGCAGGCTCTGGTTGAAGTGAAAATTCTTGAGCATCTCACCAAACGAGATAAAGACTGCCACCACAATGTGATTCATATGCTCGACTATTTTTACTTTCGAAATCATCTCTGCATCACATTTGAGTTATTAGGGTATGTCTGCCACCGAATGCTTATATTTAGGGTATCATTCAATTACTTTATTTTCCTTATATATATATATCTAATGTTATATACGGTTGTATATGAAGTTGTATTTTTTTATTAACTATATATAACTGTTTATTCAGGTTGACAGTCAATGAGAAATACTTTTTAGTGGTAACAGATTTTCCCACAAACTTTTTTTTTGTTAATATTTACCATTAATTTATACAATTAGTCAAAAAAAGACAAATCAAGGTTTACGAATGATTATTGTTTCAAATAATAGCATGAGAAACAATTTTTAAAAAACTTTCTTTTTATCTTTACTTTCTTTTTATTTGTTTGACAGCGTCAACCTTTACGAGCTGATCAAAAAAAATAATTACCAAGGCTTTAGCGTCAATTTGATTCGCAAATTTGCATATTCGTTAATGCAATGCTTACGTCTTCTTTACAAAGAAAATATTATTCACTGTGATCTGAAACCGGTGAGTAAAACCCTTTTTGTTTTCCTAATTGACACACAATTTTTTAATTTTTCGCATAATTTCGTTTTTTACTGGCGGAAAAATAATTTCAATAATTAAAACGCTTCGATAGAAAAACATTTTCTTTTTGTTTAGCGAACATTAATAACAAACAAAAAAACAAAAAAAAATTATTCATAAATCATTTTCATTCTGTTGGCAGGAAAATATTTTACTCAAGCAAAAAGGTAGCAGTTCTATTAAAGTGATCGATTTTGGCAGCTCTTGTTTCGCCCATCAGAGAGTGTACACATACATACAGTCGCGTTTCTATAGATCACCGGAGGTAAGAATAAATAACATTAGAAAAATAAAGTTTCAATTTACAAATAGCGCATAGCGTCAATAAAACGAATGGTACGCATAAAACCTATTTTTCGCTTCGCTTTCCCGAAATGAAATAATAGAAACGAGTACTACTTTTTTTTTAAACTTATTTCGATTCCCCGATGGATTTTTCCTCATCAGTGACATTGTGTGTTAATATAACACACAAACTTGAATCAATATAAAAGTCTTTTCTTATTTTTTTGAAAAACTAAAAATGTTAATACAACGATATTTATACAAATAATTTTCTAACTCTTCAGTCTTTAATGCGTAGATTTATTTCTTGCGTTTGTTCGTCGAGAGACGATCACGATATATCATAGTTACGCTATAATGGCATATTTAGTTTTGAAGTTTACTCTTGTCTTTCATAATATGGAATTATGAATGAACTTAAAAAAAATCAATTTTTCGCAACTCTAACTTTAAACAGTAGAACAAATAATTTTGTTTTATTGTTATTGTTATTGTTTGCAGTAACGTGTTTATTGGAGCTTAACAATTATTAGCTTAGCAGTTATTGATTAAATATTATATTTATTCGAAAAGGTTATACTTGGGTTGCCATATGGGCCCTCAATCGATGTTTGGAGTTTTGGTTGTATTCTGGCCGAGTTGTACACCGGTTACCCCATATTTCCCGGTGAAAACGAAGCCGACCAGCTTTCCTGCATTATGGAAGTTATCGGTATTTCAACATTTTTTTATTATTTTTTCCATTTGTGATAAGTATTGTTTATTTGACGTTTTCGATTATACTAAACAATTTTCATTACTATTTCATTTTATATATTCACGCCAATTATAGTATTACTCAAAAACGTAATTATAAGTTTTAGCATTTACTGCAGACGCATAAAGGTGTAACTTAAACAAATTCAATTATGTATTTGAATTTTATACAGATAAATGCCTTTAGGTTTTACACGACAGATAATTGTTTGAATAATAAAACTTGAATTTAGTAATTTTTTTTAATGAGTTATAATAACAAATTTAAATATTTAACGCTTAAAAAATCCCATATTTAATCATTTTATTAGATAAGCGCAAACCTTAAGCCTATTTTATGTTATCTATATAATTAGAATCAAGAATTATGCAAATTATATTGAACCGATATTTTTCTTAACCGATTACTGGTACTTAACTCGAGATTAAAAATGTTTTTCAAGTTGTTTATTAAACACTATTATATCGTAAACTAAGTTCATTCAATTTTTTTGCTGAAGGATTTTATTTATTATTCATAAGCAGTCAAACAAAATCTAGGTATTAGTTACGAAAAAAATAATTTCTAAGTTCTCTCTATTCATAAACAAAATGTCTGAAAAAAGCGTGAAATAAATGTTATTGAGATGAATGACACATTTGAAAACGTAAACTTCTTATATTTGATGTTAGTTTAACCTGAATAAAGAAAATTTTATTCTTATAGGGACACCACCGACGGCAGTACTCGAGGCCTCAACACGACGGCGATTATTTTTTGGTAATTTTTCCAAACAATTTTTTATTCTGAAAATATTCCCGTAAATTATAGATTTTTCGTCATCTTTAAATTATTTGAATAATTTTAGATATAAAACTAAATTATTTATAAAAAAAATTCCCTCCCAAATTCTTTAATGAAGTTTAAAAGCGCAAAAGTAAACGAATGCGTTATCGATCGATAAACTGTACGGTTCGCCAAACTAGTCCGTAGATGTTAAGATATTAGTAAGTTTTTTTGATTGATTGCTTCTGCTTTATTACTTGATGGCATTTTTCCCTAAACATCTCTAAACATTGGTATCCACTCTAATAATATTCATATTTTTTTGGCTTAATATTGTGTTACATAAACCATAAACATATTTATTGAATAATTTTCTTATATCTATTTCGCGCGTGTGTAACATATTTATGAAGATATCATTACCCGAAAAACAAAATATTAATAGAAAGATATATCTCAAATATTTTCGTGTTTACCGTTTAAAGTAAAGATAAATATACAGTGTTTTAGCTGTTTATCAATTTTTTTATTTGACTGATTATATTTTTCTCAATTTATCGATTAATATGAGAATGCATTTCTCACTATAATATATAAGTAAGTCCGGGATATTCGGTCAGAAAAGTCGCATTTTCGGTAGATTTTCGGTTGAAAATTGGAAGAAAAACGGTTAACTTTTTCGGTTGAGATTTATTTATGTATTGTAATTAAGAAAGAATTATATTTTATTACATTAAACATAAATAATTAAAGAAACAGTAAAATTGAGTCTATTTCTCATAAAACACATTATTTTAAAATTTATTTCGTCAATTTAAAATCAAGCTATTTCTTTGATGAATCACATTTCGGAAGTTTTAACAATTCATGGAAAAAGAGTAAAAACGATTTAAGCGACTGTTTTTTGAAATTTTTTATTTAAATTATGAGTCAAAAAACTAATCCGTTTTAAGGGACAATTTTTAGCTCACTTTGAAAAAGTCAGCTATTGGATTTGCAATGTCTGTGGACGGATGTGGACTTTTTTAGCTCACAAAATTCAATCAAAATTGAACAAAAATGGGTCAAAATTAGGCTTAAAAGTGTGAAAACAGGGCATAAATTGGGTCAATATGGGATCAAAAATGGCATTGATATTTGCAAAACAGGTCTTAAATTGGGTCAAAAATGACTAAATACGGGGCAAAATGGTCAAAACTGAAACAAAATCGGTTCGAAAATGGTTAATATCGGGGATAATATGAATCAATTTTGGTGTCTCGCGTCTTATTAATTATACTAAAACAGTTATGACACGCGCCTAATTGTGTCTATAAGAGCAATTTTGATGTTAACTCGAAGTGAGCGCATAACTAATGTTCATTCTTGTTTTTGGTTAATTCCGTTTTTTCAGTTGGAAACTCTAAATTCGGTTATATAAACTATGTTCTAAAAGCTTTTGTTTTTATTTAATATATGCTTATATTTTTCATAACCAAAGTTTTAAGCTATAAAACCATGTTCACTTAAAACCGATAAATCCTGGGCTGAATTAGTTTTTGTAATAATTGAGAAAAATAAACCAAACATTTAAAAATTCTTTAAAATAAGAGTCAAAATTAGTGGCATATAAAAACTACTAATCAACAACACTCGATCAATAGAAAATAAATAGACATTTTTCTGTTCATTAGAGATGACAAATTGATTGCCCAGTAATTAAGTTATTTCTAGAACAAAAAATAACAAAACACAGAGAAGTAGTATCTCTTATTGACATTAATCAATATTTACTATGGGGTCTATAGAGTAGAAAACCTGATATACCATTATTGCAGGAACATTATTATTAAACGAAAAGAAAGAAGTTGTTTACGCTTTAGATAATTTAATTGACTTTATTATTAATATTTTTCTTATTAGATTCGAAAGGAAATCCTCGTAACACTACTAACAGTAAAGGAAAAAAGCGAAAACCGGGAACTAAACCGTTAACTCAAGCACTCAATTGCAGTGATAACGAATTTGTCGATTTTCTCAGCCGATGTTTAGAGTAAGTAAAACATATATATAATTTCGAATCAATACTTTTCAGTTTTATTTCTAAAGTGTACGAGTATTTGTGAAGAGTCTTTCAAGATTTCTTTTATCAATAGTTTAGAAGTGTTTCCTCTTGTGTATCAAAAAAGTCGGCCAAAATAGAGAGTCGAGAATATTGTCGACAGATATGAAATAAATGCATAATCAATGACATTTAATGGCAAATATCTTTTGCTTTAAATAACACATGTTTGGGAAAAAAATAAAATCTTTATAAAATTAAACTCAAAACGTATTCTGTTCTCTGAACAAAACTGGGTTAGTCTTAAATAATAAATGTTTTTTAAATTTGGGATAGAGTTAGAGTTAGAATAGTATATAAAACGAGAAATGACTGTAAAATAGGGAGAGATAAATAATTAAGTGTAAAAAGGGATTACTATTTGCGATATACAGTACTGTGTATATCAATATAAGTACGAATACAGTAAGTTATATACGGCTATAATATTTTAGGAAAACATTACTACAGCTTAATTATAACTAACGAGTTGGCTCTAAGGTTGAACATATTTTCATGGGAGATCTCACATCTTTCAATTAGTCTATTCACTTATCTTCTGCAGCTGACAACTCTTTAAATTCATAAATAATTAAAGGATCAGTGAATTCTTCAGTAAATAAAATTATGGGAATTATAGATAACATAATTTAAAATAATTTCCACAATTCTTATGATTGTATAAGCTTATACTTTATACTGAATAAACATGCGATGCGTTAACAGAATATTCTAATTGACAGATGGAATCCATTGCATCGCTTGACACCAGACGAAGCAATAAAACACGTATGGCTTGCTGGACACGTCAATCAATCGGCAATTATCGTTAATAACAATGCAGTTAAGCAAGAGAGTCGTACTAAGACTGTCGCCAAATCGATTACTGTGCGCGAAATCGAAACTGGTATTCATTGCGCGTTTTTATTTCAATAATTCATTTCGATCGCAATCAAATTTTTATTCTTTAAGCGTTTTCAAACTTTCAAACCATTAAATTCAGAAACTTTAGTGAGAGTGTGTCATAAACTTTTATAATCTGGAGTCTGTTTTCGCAACAGATTTTTACAAAATCAAAAACCAATCGGATTTAAACGCCAATTTTTTCCATTTAAAGATTGAATACGTGTTTCAAAATTTCGTAAAAAATAAATTAGTTATTTTTGAATAGAAATGATAGATATCATCATTGCATTTGGACAACAATTTTTAATTTTTAACAAAGTTTTCAAAATTGCTTAAAGTTTTCGTTGAGGATAATCGGATTTTTATAAAATTCTATGATGTAAACCAAAGCCAACTTCCGTTCTGAGACGCACTGATTGCTCCAATAAGTTAAACACAAAGCTTGATTATTTTTGCAAAGATTTTAAGTGAACAGAATAATGTGATGCGAATATATAGGAAATAGAGAAAGTAACTGAAATTCGTTGAATTGATTTTGTACAACCATTTATAGAACAAAATAAAATTTGAAGAAAAGTGAATTTATTTTTATGCTTACAGTTAATTTAAAAAATAGTAATATAGACGTCAGTGTTATTTCAACGAAAAGCAGGAATAATACACAGTAAAGTGAGACTGCAGTAAGTGACAGGAGGAGTAGAAAAATCAAACCAAGACATTAGATTGAGATTTAGAATTACTTTCCGCTTTTAAATACTACTGCTATCGGAAACAAAATCTAAAATCTATT